>CABFOW010002384.1:0-103723 GCA_902141385.1 Timema californicum
AGTTTAGGTAAAATAAGACTGTAATGATACCAAACTTTGTAGTATGTTCTTAGTGGCCTGTTATTTAATACGTATTTCTGCAAATGATACCAAAGTGAATCAAGTTTATTACAACTTTTTAATAGGGTTTGATATATTTAATTATTTTTCCATCATTTTCCCTGAACTGATTGGCAAGACGTCTGCTTTCTCATTCTTCCATAAGAGGTGAGGCAAGGCCAGCTGTAGGGGGGGAGGAGGCCGAGATAAATGTATTTAAATTAATATTTTCACATGTATAGTATTGTAAAGTTATAGTAGAAATTTTATGAGAAATTGGTCAGGGAACTTGGACTGGAAGAAAGATAATCTACTTTATCCCCTCTTCTCCCTTTCTTCTTCGAAATTAACCCATCGTCAAAACCCTGCCAGGGACTCACTTTGGACTATTTGAGTCTATTTTGGTTAAAGTTAAAATTAATAAATATAATCTTTATTGTATAAATTAATATTTTGTTCTACATGAGATGTTTTGTTTTTTCCACGTGTTAGTGAGAGGGCTTCGGCTAAGTGTTGGTCCAACAAGTGCTAGCCACATGATGGGTGGAAATCTAATATTTTATTACATTATGATATTTAGGTAAAAGTGGTGTGCGCATCGTCACTGCAGACCGCTCGGCTATAATACCAGCAGTAAAGGAGGAATTAACATTGGAGGATTGTTGAATGCTGTTAAGTAAACCCTAATTTTTATATGAATCCAAATTTCGCCAATCAACATAGATTAAAAGTCACTAAAATTTGACATTTACATTATTAACGATACCACACATCATGTTCTTATTCGCCCATGGTGGTCAGGACGTATTTTCAGCTATTAACCACCTAAAAGGTCGTGTGTCCCCCATTTAAACAACCACCTTGGACTAAAGCCATTCTCCCAAGATTAAACTTTCTTACTGTCAGCAAGTGAAGACTGGCTTTTAAGAACTTAGATGCTTATGTATTTATGCTTCAAAGATTTACCCTGGAAGCTCAGAGTATTTTGGGTGAGCTAAATTAAGGGCGAGGACTTACAATTAAAATACTTATGTTATGTATTGTGACTAATTTGAATATAGGGAATAGATTGTTCTAGTTATTTATTGAACTTTCTCGGTACTTGATGTTTGTTTATAAATAACTGTCACCGCGGCCTTGATTTTTTTAAGACTGAACCAAGTGAATGGTGCTGTGATAAAGTAAACTTGTAAAAGTTATTGTTCTTATCTTCCTAAAAATGTACAGATTTTTATTGAACATTAATAAGCATTGTAGGAGTGAACATAAAGAGGATACAGCACAAACTAGTGGTGGGTGTGTGAAGAAGTGGAAATTTCGTCATTTGGATATAGGCTTTACATCAAAAGATGTCGATGATGAAGAGAAACTGCAGAGTGTAATGTAAATGAAAGTTTTGACACCCAAGTGCATGCTTCCAAGTAAGCTAAAATGTCATTTAGAAACCAATCATCGAAACGCGATGGTAAAGCTCGCGACTCTTTCACCAGAAAGTTAAAAATAATCAAAACTATCTAAAGGTACCTTTCTCAACCAATGTCAATACCAAGCAATGCATTTCTATTATCATACAAGGTTGCATAGAGAGTCGCAAAGTGTAAAAAAAACCATACTATTGTAGAACAACTAATTCAACCGGCTGCTGTAGATTTTGTTAACATTATGATTGGGGAGTCTGCGGGGAAACTGCTCTCATAGGTGCTTTTGTCTAACAATCCCATCAGTCGCAGAATCAAGCACATGACAGAGAATCTTGATGATCAATTAATTTATAGAATAAAAGAGAAGGAATTCAGGTTGCAGCTGGATGAGGCTACAGACAGTACTAAGGATGCACATTTGATTTGCTCTGTACAGTTCATAGATGGAAATGATACTGTGGAAAACCTTTTTTGTTAAAGTATCACTGCAAGTACAAAGGCTAAAGACTTTTTTGAGATTCTGGACACATTTCTAATTGAACATAATTTGGAGTAGACAAAGTGCGTTGGTGTCTGTACTGATGGTGGTCGTTCGATGTCCTGCCATTATGGAGTATTGCAGGTGCGAATTTGAAGAAAATTTCTGGATTCACTGTGGACCCATTGCATCATTCACAGAGAAGCACTCGCATCAAAGCATCCGTCTCTTTCACTAAATTTGGTCTTAGAATATGTGGGGAGTCTGGTAAACTTTTTATAAACTTGACTAATTAAAGCAAGGTTTTTCGAAAAATTGTGAGGACATGGGAGCTGAATACACGTCTTTGTTGTACTACTGCCCCTCGCGATGTCTCTCTTGTGGCAATGTACTGTCCCTTACATTTGAATTAAGGCAGGAAATGTACAGTTTTCTTGCAGAGGAAAAAACTAGTATGCCATAAACTTTTTGGAAACAGATTTGTTGGTAAAACTAGCTTTCTTATCTGATATCTTTGAAAAGTTAAATATGTTGAATCATTCCCTTCAGGGTGGCACATGCACATTTTGAAATTGGTCGAGAGGATTTCAGCTTTCAGAAAGAATTACAGCTTTCAGAAAGAATTACAGCTCTGGAGAATAAAAATTAATGAAGACAAGAAAAGTCTTTTTCACCTTGTTACATCAGTTTGTGATCTCTAATGAAGTTGATTTCTTTTGCAACATAAAATCTGTTTTTGAAGAGCATCTATCACAGTTCATCAACTGATTTGGAAAATACTTTCAAGAAGATGATATTGAAGTTTAAATGGATTCAAGACCCATTCAGGACCAAAGCTCATTGTGAATTTACTTCTGTAGAAGAATACGATCTTATTGAGCTGTCTTGCAACAATGCAATGAAGACAAAATTAAACAGTGTGGAACTAACTGACTTTTGGATATCAGTAAAAAAAAGAATATCCAATTCTAAGTGGTAAAGCGCTCAGTGAAACTTAATTCCATTTGTGACATATTTGAGCGAAGCTGGGCTTTTGGTGGTCGCTTTGATAAAAAGTAAGTATTGTTTGAAAATCAACACGAGCAGGAAATGAGGGTGGATGGTTCTCGTTTGATTCCAATATTTGAGAAGCTGTGCAGTGAACAACTGGCTCACCCGTCTCACTAATTACGATTTATTGATTCATTGATTTGGTTGTTCAAAATATTTACCTGTTTAATACCTTTTACATAATATGTTTTGGGAATTTGAAAACATGCAAATGTTAGGTGGTTATATTTTATGACCTTGGGCGCCGGGAAAAAATCCTAATATACTAATGTGCCGTGAACTTAAAAGGTTTGGGAACCACTGGATTATATCAATGTTAGGTATTACAACCCCTTGCCCTAACATACACCCTCTTTTTTTATTTCTCCCTTTCCCTTGTGGCCATTTTGACCTTGCCCAGAGGTTTTGTGTAGAAATACCAGTGTTTCTCTCAATTAAAATGAGAACAAATTGGTCAAGATGCACCCACATCCTGCAACATTGATTTCACTTTGGAGTTAGTACATTACCCCCTCCCCCTTTATCCTTTTCACCTCTATGTTGTAGATCTATATGACCCACTTTCAGTTCTAATAGTTTGTCAAATTACGGCAGATTGGGGGAGTTAGCTGTGTAAAGGGGCAGAAAGTAAAGGGAAATTACATTGCTAATTCTTAATAACTGAAGTTTAGTTATCGCACAGATCTAAGTTGATGTCCACTGACCACTGTCCTGACAAATGTAGACATAGAAAATATCCCCCACTGCGAGGATGGGATAATGGGTACTCATTAAAAAAATTCATCCATTATATTTATCAACGAACAATATACTGATGCCCTACCTCATTTTCAACCAACCACTGTCAAGAAACCAAAAACTTGGAATAATATTCATTAATCTGTAAGGTACAGAAGCTATGACATGTATGCACACAAACGTAAAGTAGTAATTAATACATTAATTAATATGTTTATCCAAAACACTGTTTGGTTTCAGATTGTGGTCATATGGTCAGGGGAAAAATCCCCTCCTGCTAAGTCACGTTGGCCAATCCTTCCGGTTTCTCTGCCACTCAACGTTCTACAGAACCCCTCAAATACAAATGGAGATGTGCTATTGCAGACCCACAGCATTTCTCAACGTTTTTATCCACATTCACTCATTCAGACAGACTCTATACTCTCTCTAGATGAAGATTGCCTGCTTACCACAGATGAAGTGGATTTTGCTTTTCAAGTGTGGGTGTCATTTCCTGATAGAATTGTTGGCTATCCTGCAAGGTCACATTATTGGGATGATGCCAAGGTAAATAAATGTTGCACTGTGTATTAACATAGTCAATTTATTTTATATATTTAGGGAGGGTGAGTAGTTTTACATGTGTGTTTGCTAAGGTTGAGTGATAACAGCCTTAAGTAGTTTGACTAATCCATATTTATACTATTATTTACAGATGTATTGGAGTTAGTGAAACTGTTCTTAGTCAATATAGACATTTACAAGTTTTAAGCTGGTTTAAATAATACCATTCTACAGATTAATAATAGGTTCCGATAATTAATTTTTTATCTTTGATTTGTTTCAAAAGTACTAAATAGTTCAACAATGAGTCAAGTTTAGGTTATTAAAATATTTGTTAACTGTCTGATTAAAATACTGTCTAAACAAGTGTAAGCCACATTTAGACATGCATAAGACAAAAGAATGCCAAAGCCATTTTAGGTAGAAGAGTAATAACTAAACAAAAGAGGTGGACATACATAGGGCCAGTTTCATAGTCAAATTTAGTACGCCTCAAGTGCGGCGCTACACTAAGTACAAGACAACACCTGCCTAAACCAGAATGGAATGGGCCGTTCTCGCATAGGAAACTGGCCCATTCCATTCTGGTTTAGGTAGGTGTCGTCTTGTATTTAGTGTAGCACCGCACTTGAGGCGTACTAAACTTGACTATGAAACTGCCCCATAGTGCAATACAATCAGTACACACTGAAGAGATATGAATTTGCTATCTCAACACCATCCCATAAATTAATACCTCTGACAATAAACACACAAAAAAAAAACTACCCATTCCTAAATTTTTCACACAGATTTTATGTTTAGCCTTAGAGAGGTTTTTGTTAATACTGCTGCTAACATATTTTTTGTAGTAATATAATTTATATTATTTATATTTTATTTATACAAGTAGAAAATCCAATGGTCTTTTGTTTTTACTTTCTCACTACCATACAGGTAGAGAAAGTATTGTGATCATAAAAAAAAATTGAAATTGAGATTTTGATGAATTTTGACATTTCACTACCACCAAATTCGAAAATGTGTGTTTTGTATTGCCATCTGTCTGTACCTCGAATTAGAGCCTAAACTCTTTTACTGATCAGGCTAAAACTTGGTTTCTAGGGTTTTCATAATGTTGCCTCGAGAGGTTTTTGGAATTGTATATCTAACCCTAAAATTAAGCGGAGTTTCCTTAAGGGTGAAAAGAGAAAAAATAGAGATTCTCTCAAAATAGGCTCTATTGATTTTGATTAAAATTCATGTCTAGGTGTTGATTAAGATTAAAAATAAAATGGCTATTTTAATTTTTCTATGAAAATGACTTTTAAGGAACGTTACAGAAGCAGAAATATCCTTATCTCCATAACTATTTGAGATAATAAATAACTAATCGTTGCAAAAATGTAGTACTATTAAAAATAAAATTTTTATCTGAAATTTATATTTTTAAAACCAATAGTTTCTGAGATATTGGAAAATATATTAATATACATTTGTGCGCTTTAGCTGTACAGAGATACTACCTAAGTTTTAATGCAATAATTCTCATATGCCATAGAGTAAGTAAATAAAGAAGTCTCTCAAAAAGTTGATGTTCTTTTTCCTTTAACATATTAGGGGAGAATACCCGCCTTGGTGGCGTAGTTAACTAACGCGCTAGTCGTGTTGAGCTAGACCACAGAGGACGGAGAGATCGAGGTTCGAATCTTGGTCGGGTCAACTGGAGAGGTTTTTCTTAAATGGTTTCCACTCTCCCTCCCTTCACTTCCTCTAAATTCAACCTTCCCAATTCCTAATCATTAGTGTAGTTAGTACTTAAGCGTATAACCCGAACAGGTAGTAAGACACAGTGCTAAATTAAATCAAATCTTAGGGGGAATGTTTGTACAGCAATTATCTCTATCACTTTAGACTAAATAGTTAATATTTATCTAATTTAATGGTCAAAATTTATAAATGAGGAATTTAATAGCAATGTGATTACCATAAGATGTGCAACCCCTAATAAATTGTTAAAAAATTTAACCATAAGTCGAAATTTTAATATGAAGTTTTGACCCTTGTGGACCCAATATGAATATTTTTTATCGGTACAAATATACAAATAAGGACTTTAATTCTTAGAAAATAAAATTATAAAATTTAAAACTGGGAGTCAAAAAACCTTTTACCAAAGTATAGCGCAATTTTTGCTCAGTTTTGCTAGTGTAGATTATTTCGTTTCACATATAATATGAGTTTTGAGTAAATGTCCCCATTTTTAAAACAAGGTAGTGAGAAAGCCTGTGCGTAGTTCCATACCATTTATTTACCACACCATGGAATGAGGCCATTTTATAACATGAAACATGATCCTGTTACTGAATACTTGCCATTAATTTTACTACCCCATTAGGTTTTCATTTCCCCATTTACTTAATTCTAACTTAAAATCTACTGTTCCTTTAAGACACCTGAAAACTATTTTGAAACATAGCCACTGATTTCCTTTGTAAGATAGATTATATCTGGTCGATAAGTTAACTAACACCAAAGCAAATGTCTGTCTGGTAACTTTGTGATAAATACAATAGACCACCGATAGCTTCTCAATATAGGACACATACGTCTTGTACCTATTCTGAGTATTTACCTGGAAAGTCCAGCCCAGTGTTGGATGGAGCTTACACTGTTTTTGCTTTGGTCATATTAAACCATGATAGAATTTTCTTGGTGTATTCTTCTTGTGCGATCCAAATTTTCCCTGCTTTTCTTGCCCTGGTATTTTTCATTCCCAGGCAATTTTTAATGGCCCCAAGGTCTTTCATTTTGAATGATTGCTTAGTGTCTTCTTCACTCTTTAATCCAAACTATTTTAAGAACAGATGAATTTACTATTCAAATGTCTCTCACTTTGTTTGAGTACATACACTGACTATTTTAATTCCCATACCTTGCCTTTGTTGGTCAATCTTCTTTTAAATCTTTATATAGGTATGCTCTTGTAATATCCAAATGATCTATGACTAGATCTTCTCTTGCTGCCAGTGATATCAAGTATCACATAGGGATATATTTGATGACAGGTTAGAATATTTCATCATAATCGAGCCCTCCTCTTTGACTGCACCCTTTAATAACAAGTATGGCTTTGTATGTTAAAGGTTTATTTTTGTCACTGGGTTTTACCTTAAGGTGGTATAGAAGGGGATGTCAGAAAAATCCAGTGTTTTTGTAGGTTTTATGTCAAAACATTTTTTGGGCCAAAACTGCAAAAAACACTAGCATTTTCTGGAGGATCAACAACTGCAAAAAAATTATTTTTTATTAATGATTTGTATCCCTTAGACATGCTTCCTTCTATTTTTCCCATTTACTTCCTTCCAGAGCTTCAATAACACTTATTGAATCGTCTAAGACATCTTTTTATTTAACAAGTGATATGGTTTGTAGTTGATTGTCTGGCTCATTTTGATGAATGACCTTCCTGAAATTCTTCTTTGGAAACAATTTGTGAAGATTTTCTCAATCTCTGTTCTGGTATTTCTTCAAGTTTGCCCTTGTTCTTAAGAAACACCACATATAGACTAATTGTGATTTTCTTGATTTCTGGATCAATAAATCTGCACCCCATGGTATTTTCGCAATGCCCTAAAAATGTTAAATTTGTGAAATAGGATCCCATTTCTTCTGAAGTGATTTAGTTATGTTGACCATGGCTTCGCTTCTGTAAATTCATAGATGTGACATATTAGGGTTTTTACCATTCCATATCTCTTAAGGGGTATTATCTCTCAGAATAGTTGAAAGCGACAGATTTGTAAGGTAAGCAGCCATTGATATAACTTTGTCCCAGCAAGACTTTAGGAGGCCTGCATCTAGGACACAGACAAAGAAATAACAGATACCCAGCTTTATGGGAGATTTGTTGCGCCCCTCGACTCAGGTATAACTTAAAATATCCAGTGATAACAGCGCTTCCAAGTGAGAATTATTTAAAACAACTCACTTTCAAAATGTTTCTCGTCAAAATGACAAACTGATAGATTAAGAGCTAAAAGTTTCTGTCTTGTCTCTCCTAGTACAATAGTTCAGGTAGCGGCAATCCCTTACCCCACCTCACCCCCCTTTCATTGAACAAAACTTTGCAAACAATGGGGAGGGCTGGAACCAACCATACAATACCATTGCTTTTACAGTGTTTAAAAGCAAGCGACACACAGACTTGAAAATGCACCTGTAAATGAATTATTAAATATTTTGTGACCAGCTTCTGCGCTCACAATTCTTTAGGATTTACTTTTCATTAGAATGGATTGCAGTCATTTGGATACAATAAATCTATTAACTTAATTAAATTAATAAAAATCAACATGACATGTTTAGGAGGTGTCCATATATATCTAACTAAACTCTAAATAATTTAATTAATCTGTTTGAATGTGTAACAAGAAAAAATTGTCTGGAAGAGTATCTTGACTTTGATACACCATTTTCCATTTTTAATAATATAGTGACCATAATGCAACTTACTAAAAAAATGCAATGCCTTAGTTGTTATTAAATGATATATAGTGTAATCAATGCAAAATTAAGAGTCAAAGGAGACAAATTAAAAATTAAGGAAACCCTCTTTTGACTGGTATACAAAATCTGCACAAAAACAGTTTTGTTTCTACATTGAACTATCCCTTCTAAAGTGTTCAAGGGCAGATCCAGTACTTCCGTTGGGGGAGGGGAGTGGGGGGAGAGTCTGGGCACCCTCACGGAACCAGGTGGAGGATCATTTAACAATATTACCAATTAAAATGTAAAAAGATAAAATAATTAAAATCTGGTTGTTGAGCTATTATGTGACAGTAGAACTAGTACTTCGCTTCGGAGGTCATGTACTTTAAATTAGGTTAAATTAATGTGCAGTTGGAGTAAACTTATTTGTATGGCAGGATTAGGGTACTTATGACGAGGGGTTGGGGGGTTAGAGACGGGGGATGCTGCTACCTGAAACTTGCTCGGTGACCACCAGCCGACAGGTTAACTCGAGGAGCTCCTATTTTGTATCTGCCTTATAGTACATTTGAGTTTAAAGTGAGTCGTTTCAAAAATGCTCACTTGATTGTGCTGTAGTCACTGGGGGTCGCACCTAGCGATCCCAACGTTGAAGGAGTAAAGCCTCGAAAAGGAGTGCAATATTTTTAACCTAGGGGCTGTGGCTCTGTTCTTTCCTTCTCTGTGGCCTAGGAGCATTCTCCTATCCTTTTCAACCTGGGTTCGGTTTGTCCTCTCCACCATCCCGTTCTTTGCAGGACTGTAACTGAAAGTTAGCGTATTAACCATTTCAGATTCTCATTAATATATTCACCTCTATTGTCCGAGCGAATCTTCTTGATCCTCAGGCCTGTTTGTGTCTCAACCAATGTCTTAATTTTAGGGAATATTAAAAAGTAGATATTCTATTAGATTGACCATTAACAAACTTATAGAAGTATTTATTTCCTCCGTTTGATGTAATCTCCATCAGACCACTTTAAGTTTGAATGCACTAACTCTACAACAGATTTATTATACAGTTTGCTTTTCTTGAATGAAAGTTTAGCCTGCTTACCCATGATGCACAGCTCATCAACTAAATAGTTAGGGTTCATACCATCTGAAATTTGGCTGAGTTTCTTCATTTCTTTACAATTGATATAACTGAGTTGCCTATGCAACAAAAAATCTTTAGATTATGTAAGAAAAAGCTAGATTTTGTTGCTATGGGTTTATCCAAGCAATATATTCCGTTTTTAACATTGGCCTTAACAACTAGCTTGCCATCACTGTTATGAAAATAACCTCCTGTTTGGTCAAATGTGACATGACCTTCCTGGACTATTTTATTAAATGATAATAAACTTACTACCAAGTTTGTAATATACAACACATTACTGGTCTATACTTCTACAATAGTGCCATTTTCAATTAATTTTAAATTAAGGGTCCTTGACACATCTGCAACCAAATCGGAATTGTCAGCAGCTGTCACTTTGGTTTCATTGTAGGTTATGTTGGAAAGTATATTTGAATGATTTGTAATATGAGTTGAAGTGCATGACTCCAGAAATCATATTAATCTTATCATTATAGGCCAAACAAGCATTTTTACCTTGGGCTGTAAAAGGCTTTTCACGAGTATGATTACAATTCCTTACCATACTTTGATAATTCCTATCTATATTTTGTTTACAATATTTGTTAATATGGCCAAGCTTGTCACAACTAAAACACTTCTGAGTGGGTGCTTTTTTCTTGAACCTACTTTGTGATGTTGACAAAACAGTTTCAATGGTTAAAGTAGTATAGTTCTTTTTGACATCTTGCAACAGCTTCCCTTTATTAGAATCACCTATAATTTTTATACCAGAACTTTTGAGAGCCATTATATTTGGCTTATAATTGTCAGGTAAACCAGCAAGAAACAGTGTTCCTACCCACTCATCACTTAATGGGAATCCCATATTATTCAATTTGAGTGCAGTTGATACAATTGTGTCACAATATTCTTCCACATACCTACAGTTGCTATGGTTAGTAGAAACTAGTGTGTTTAATAACCCTACTCTCCTAGTCAGGTCAGACTCTTAAAATGTTTTTTCCAAGCATTCTACGCTTCTTTATGTGAGAATAATTAGTTTCTCGTACAAATAAATTGATTCTAAATAGGGTTTTCCTCTCTTTATTCTTCCAAAAATCAATCTTAGGTGTGTCTTCTATCGCAGAAAGGTCTGTCTATATCAATTCAAACAAATCATCATGCTCCAGGGTGGTCATTCCATGTCAAATCAACCAGGCTCTTAAACCGACCATTTTTGATTTTTATGAAACTTGGTATATTTGTAGAACTCATCATTATAAACAAGTATGATTTTTTAAAGAATTTTTACTGCATCCATTTTTGAGTTATTAATTTTTGAAATTTAAAAAAAAACATGATTTTTGATCTGCTGAGCAAACCTTAACTGACAATAACTTTGGATCTAATTGTGCTAAAGTCCTGAATTATGGCTCATTTGAAAGATCTTTAATTGGGCTTTCATTTGATATGACACATGAAAATTTTATATTTTTTAAAATCTCAAGGTCATTCAAAGAAATTTTAAATTCTGAATATTAAAAAAAGTAGATTTTTAAAAATTCTCAAAAAAATATATGCTAAATATACATTATTTTTCTACATATCCTGAAAGTTTCATAATGGGATCTCAATGGGATTATTATAAAAACATAAATAG
Organism: Timema californicum; assembly: GCA_902141385.1. Classification (NCBI taxonomy): domain Eukaryota; kingdom Metazoa; phylum Arthropoda; class Insecta; order Phasmatodea; family Timematidae; genus Timema; species Timema californicum. The sequence goes on from CABFOW010002384.1 coordinate 11,505, forward strand.
CATAAGTTGATGCAACTGTTAATGTGCTAATTACTTGCCAGTTTGACGATCCAGGACTGGCAGGGTATTCATTTGGTTTGTGTAAAATGCCACACATGTTCTTCCAAACAATGTTAATATTAAATAACCAAAATAAGCATCTAAATATGTTAAAATAATTGTGTTCTAGCCTAATTCAATCCCAAATTCAGTAACTTATAAGATTCTGTATTCATGTTTACACTTACAAAATCACTTTATTTTAGAATGTACTGATACTCTTTTTTTTCTTTTAAATTTTTCCACACTTGTCTGATAATGCTAGATTTACCTTTTTTGTCTCGGTCATGGTTACATTATATTATGTTTATCAAACCTTTTACAACAAATTCTGAAAGTTTCAAAATGGGATCTTATTGGGATCATATGAAAACCTAATTTTAAAACTACATGCACTGTGTAATTTTGTATTTTTCCAATTTGTTATAAAAATAATTTGAAGTACCTACTGAACCTACTTCAAAACTTCACATCTGTTTCACTGCAAAAAGTTTTCTGGTTGCATTTTCTGTCTCGGCCTTTGTCAATGTGTAAACTCTTCCTGTTGCTGTTAATGGATCCACTGTCGTGAGGATGCTGCTTCGGTGCACACGAAGAATGTCAGGTACTGTAGGGTATGTGAAATTTGAAGGAGCTGGACCATGGGGATGAAGGAAACTCACTTTGAATTCCTGCTTATCTTCAAATGAATCAAGAACACACGCCAGCCACCAGAAGTCACCATATAGGCATGTCACGAAACCAACGATTTCTGTGAAGTCTAGTTCATCATCACACCTTGTTGTTGTTTCTGCCTCCCTTGAAGATGCTGAGAAGGAGTACAGTTTAGTGAGTACTTTACTCTTACTTAAAGGGATAAAGCAGTGCAGTTTCAAGGTGCCTTCAATAGTCTGGGCAGATATCTTCCGGTCCTTCAAGATCATTTCTTCATTTTTATGCTTCTGGATTGTGCTGTATGCAAAGTGCATGGAACTGATGTTTACTTTAGCCCACTCATAAAGCTGCCGGGGTGTCATGATTTGCTCATTATAAACAAGGCGTAGACTTTCCCTTGCAGCCAGTCTCTTCACAGTGCCACCAATCCCATCACATGAACTTTTCCCATGGGAGGTTGCAAAGAAATGCCACTCTGCTTTGACCCCAAAGTCTTCCTCATGTAAACACAGGTTAAAGAAATTAAGTCGGTTCTTGTACTGTGCTCCACATCCATCGGAAAAGTAGTATATTTTCGATGGAGTTGGAGTAAAGTGCGACCTCATGAAATCCATGAGTACCCGTTGAAAACAATGAACAGCAATGGTGTCATGGATAGGACAATCAGAAATAACTACGAAACTGGTATGCTGCAACTCGCCGCTTAGGTCACTTCTTGAGTAGATGGAGAATGGATGAATTGTTGCTTGTGCATTATTCCAATGATATCCCTGCGCAGCATCTTGCAAGATAAAGGAGTAATTCTCAGCAAAATCACAAAGCACTATGAACTCACCCTCTTTTAGTACCTCCTTAAGATGACTAAGAAATGACGATTGCTGTTTTGCAATAAAACTGTGTCTCAGAAGTTTGGGAAGGGATTCAATAAAATCATTAATAAATTCCTCACGTGGTTTAGTGAAAGTCTCTAAGCTGGTGTTCTTATCAATTATAACCCACTGCTTGAATGTCACATTCTCAAGACAGTTTACTTCAAAACAATATTCCAGCCTAGCTCGTAAAACATCTGCTCCTGGGCAGTTTGAACATTCACCAAAGTAGCATGATTCAGATGGATTATCACATATCAATGTTTGTAAAGCATCTTGGTATGTTTTTATCAGTTTTTCACCTTCTCTTAATTCTGGGAATTTACACTGTGCTACCTTCAACTTAGCATTTTGATGTATTGTACACACACAGACACTGTGTGTACCACTTGCTCCTGCCAGAACACAGTATTTTGGCCTAAGTTCACAAAACTTAGAAAATCCAATTTTAATATCTGAGTGTTTCTCCCTAAAATGTACAAACAGTTCTTTTAAATTACATAGGATAAGTTGTTTTTGGATATGCTCCCGTTTTCCACATACTTTAACCGAGACAAAGTCTTTCCTCCCTGGCATGATACGGCTCACTTCTTCACTCTTATAAAAAGATTGTACTTTTGCAGCAATTTCTGGCTTCAATGTTTTTCCAGGTTTTGAATCAGGGTATGACATAATTCCTTTCTCTTTCTGGAGTATTTTAGCTTTACGGGCTGTGTAATTAGCTACACCAAATTCATCTTGAATTTTCTGTACGGTCCAGCTATAAGGTAATGTAGTAAGGATTTGCATAATCACACTTTTATCTGTAGTTGTTCGAAACTTTTCTTTCATCTGGAGAAGTATTTCATCACCAGGGGAAGGAGTTTCCAAACTATCAGAAGTGTCACTGGTTTCCAGCACTTTGAATTTAAAAGCTTCACTTACTCTTTTAAGCTTTTCTCCTGGGTATATCTTTTCTAATAATCTGTGCTTTTTTATCGGTGACTCGTTTATAGCAATTAGGCTACGGTTCAAACAAGCCAGAGCATCCGCTTTTTCAGGAGAAGAAATATTAATTTCTTGGGGTGAATCATCATCTGTATCATCAGAGGGAGGCTCTGTAGATTGATCTTTATTCACAGAATTTGACAATAATTTGCGACAACTGTCACATATCTTATCACCAGACTTAATCTTTGAACTGAACTTGTGTAGCAGATTATTATTCACCAATCTCAAGTTCTTATTGTGATAATTATGTTTTGGTTTATTGAGTGGATTGCAACAAAACAAATTCACTTTTGTCTTTGATGTTGATCCATCCATATTTATAACTTCTCTTACAATGAATTAAAAAATATTCAGATTTAAACAAAGCATAAAAGTTGTATTGTTAAAAAAATCACTAAGACTTATACAAAATAAAATGTCCCAATCATAGAATATTCACATTCACTAATAGTCTAAAGACAAACACATACACCTTTATAGAAAGTAACTTTAATTCAATATAGAGAGAGAAATGCCTAAACACTGATTGCTCTCACCACAGCTGAACACTGACTAATTGGTTGTGTGAAGGTTGAGCAATGTGGTGATTTCTTCATAGTTCTCTGCCTGTTAGAACATGCATGCATTGTGTGCAGTTCAGGAAAATACCACTTCCCATGTAAAAATAAAGTAAAGCTATACTTGACTTTATTAATTATAATTTATTTACTTACGCAATTAATTAAAAACTTATTAAATAAATATTAATGTAAGTAATATTTTCATTGAATAATTATAATAAATATTATTTTAGATTAATAAATTAAAATGTGTAGGCCTATAGTTGATTGTAAAACATACTGCCAAGTGTTGACTGTATAAAATCAACATGTTATCAATGAAAAATTGTTTATTTATAATCCCATTATGATCCCAGTTTGAAACTTACAGAATTTGTTGAAAAAGGTCGGATAAACAAAATATTTTTTTTTCATATTTAAAAAAAACTACTTTTGGAAATTTTCAAAAAACAAAAAAGAAATGATTGCTTGTAAAATGAGATTGCTTGAGACCCTATCATGTTAAATATCATTTTAAAGCCCAGTTAATGAGCTTTAAAATGAGACCTTATACAGCTCTTTATCTTAAATAGGGTCTAAGTTACAGGCAATTCAAAATTATAATGCATGTCTTTTTTTACAAATTTTGAAATATTTTGGCAGCTGTATATAAAAAACCGTACCTGAAAAAAATCTGAAAAAAATTAGGAATCACTTTTTCCATAGATACTATCAGAATTTTGAGTTTGGTTGAAATCGGTGATGGTGAATTTGAATTTGAATTTTTTTTTGGTTGATTTGACATGGAATGACCCAGCTGTGAGCTTTTGTAAATTTCCAGCTGGAGTGGTTTTCTCTACCAATTGGTTTGTCTACTCTTATCACTTTAGTTGCAGATGCACTAATTATACAATTTGTAGTGAAAAATTTTGAAAAACTAAAGTTAGTAAACACGCTTACCCAAACTAAACACCAAAAACAGAAGTACTTATTTTAATTTTTCACTTCATTATGTCACTTTCACAGTATAAAACTTGGCCTGGTTCCATAGCCTTTGTTGGGTACATTAAATAAAAGCAGAATATGTAAAAAAAATAGTTTTAGATACTCCTAAGCAAAAAGAGAACATGCATAATATTATAGGACACCATCTGCCATTTTAGAACGGAAGAATAATAAATAAACAAAAGTTTGATATACGCAAGACTATTTATCTCATCTAAATTTAAAATAAAATGACCATCATTATTCACTATAGTTATCCTAGCCATATTGCACCTAACTGTTGTCACTAAATACTTTGGAGTGTTATTTTATTTATTTACAAATATTTTAATTTCTTTTGTCAAAGAAAGTGTCATATTTAAATTGACTACTCTTCTGTGATGCTATCATAATATAAAAATCTATTGTAACACTTATAAACAAAATTCAAACCTTATAAAGGTAATTTATTAATATTGACAAATGCTGAAACCAAATAGTGAGTTCAAAAATTCTTGAAGACAAACTCAATAGCTGAGCAGTAATTATTTTCTTCTAAAACATTGGTCAATATCACACTTGTGTCAAGCAACACTCAACATAGTTAAAACTCGTGTTTAACATGGTCGAGCTATGCTTTATACATTTGACACAGGACCTTAATAGTCTAAAAAATAGTACATTAAAATGTTAGGCTAGCTAATTTTTTTAATGTTGTATTTTTTCAAATTGTGGTATTAGTTTTTATACAACATAAAGTATGTGCTTGTAAACTGTACTTTTCATTTGTTGAAATATATTTTACATATTAATTGTTTATTTTCCAAAGGGTTCATGGGGCTATACCTCTAAATGGACCAATGACTATTCAATTGTTCTTACCGGAGCAGCCTTTTACCACCGCTACTACAACTTTCTTTACACTCACTGGCTCAGTCCATTGCTACATAAAACAGTTGAACAATCCCAAAACTGTGAAGATATCTTGATGAACTTTCTAGTTTCTCATGTCACTAGACGGCCTCCTGTTAAAGTGACTCAGCGGAAGCAATACAAAGAACAGCCACCTGGAGGTGCAAGGTAAGTAATTAATTACACTATTGTATGTTTTCCATTGAATAATATTTTGCTTAGTATTAGCATACTTCCTTGAAGTGTGAAAGGTAAATTTATAAGAGGAAAAATAAAATTCTTAAAATGACACTGCACTAATATAAAATTTCCATTTTCTCACTACTAGTATTTAAAAAAATTTATGGCGACTCTTTGTTAACAGTCATATTGATGAAACTGCACGCATTGACTTATGATGATTTGTCAAAGCTTCTGTTGACTGGCATTTGTAGTTGTTGAATTCACTTTTTATAGGTCCTTTAGCATGAGTTATTCATACTATTACATTGTAAGATGACCATTTACTTGTAATTTGTATTCCTTAATTTCACATGTCATTACTGATTGGATAATAAATATTTTGAAATTTAAAATTATTATTAACATAGACTTCGACACAATTTTTGGATTAAAAATCTAATTTCCTAAATTTTTGTTGTCAATTTAAAAGCATAATATTGCTGTAAAAAAACACTCATTGTTCATTTTAAATTAGAATCAAAGAGAAATTAATCCATTAAAATGAAATATGAAAATAGCTTGAAATCAGAAACAAAACCTTTTTCCATACATTTCCTTGTAAACAATTTTAATTCTAGTTATTAACAATTTTCCAGGTCCCCATGGAACGATCCAGATCATTTTATTCAACGGCAGACATGTTTGAATACATTTGCGGCAGTTTTCGGGTACATGCCATTGCTTCGATCAAACATGCGACTTGATCCAGTACTTTTTAAGGATCCTGTTTCAAACTTGAGGAAAAAATACAGACAAATTGAACTGGTTGGCAGCTAGTCCTACATTTTCCTTCACATTGAGATCAAAATTGATGGTAACTAAGTAACTCGAATTTTGTCATATTATTCCAATTATTATTTAACACATTTATACTAATGAACTTTACAAGTTACTTTTGCCCTACAAGACTTTTCATGCATGTTAAAATCAAATTGTGATATTTATTTTTAGTGTTTTTATAGAATTTCTTAGTATGCAATCATATTTTGGTACCTGGAATTTTTGATAAAAAGTCAATAAAATACTAAACCCTCAACAATGTTTTTTTCTTTCTAATGTATATTTTAAATTTAAAAATCTAAACATGCATAGGAATGTACAATCATCAACAAAACTAATCTGAACTGTACTTTTATTATTTCTAATTTAATTACTGAGATGTACTCATTTTAATATCTGTTAAAATAGATTCATTTTCAAATAAAGCGTTTGTAAAATTTTCTGAAATATTTTGTTTCGTATAATTATGATCTCTCTATTAAACTCATTATTAAACTTTCAAAGCTTATATACAATTGATTTGTAGAATAGAAACGTTGATGAATTTTAGTTGCAGCATATAATGAACTATGTAAAATATGTTGTTTTTATATGAATCTTGTTTTGAGTTAACTTTTTCTTTTTCTTCTCTGGAATAAAGAGCTTTTGTATTTTTAATATATGGAATAATCATGAAAAGTAGTTTTTCTATTAAACACACATTCTTTTAATTTCCCTTCTCCGAGTGATACAAACCAAAGATATAATTGTTCTCCCATTAAACTTAAAGAGTGTTATACAACATTATTATATTATTGAAATTTTAAATACATTTGTAAACGCAAACCTCCTATTCATTTGTTATGTGGTGTTTAATGTTTGTTTCATCTCCGATTTAAAATAACATATTTCTCTAAGGAGTAAAGGGCAAATTAAAATTATTATAGCAAGCAGCCTTAAGAGGCCACTATAGTACTCGAAAAATTTACTGAAACATATGTGTCTTATTGATATAATTTATCAGCAATTAATAAGAGTGCGCTGAAGAAAAAAATGCTCCAACAGATTAAAGAGTTTATCTTTGATTTTATAGTTTTTTTATTTCAGTAAAGATAAAAAAAGTCTTTTCAAAACTAATTTTTATTTTACAAGAGAAATTTGGAGAACTAAACTAGATTAAAACCATAAGATCCTAGCTATGAGCTGTGAGATAAAGATTGTATGCTAAAATCCTGTGGTCATGACACAAAAACTTAATATATTAGTTAAATTAGAATCTAGATTGGCCCCAGCTAGTGCTGCTGCTGAGTGCTGTCTGACCGAGTGCATGTCCATCATGGGTAACGTTGAAAGAGGAGGGAGAGTGTCGAACAGAAGAAACTCAACTTGCAAGACTGCTGGAAACCACGAGGGAGGGGAAAAGTGAGTAGGAGACTGCAGTCTCTTTGAATGCCCATTCACACATAGATTCACTTTACAACTATTTATAAGTTTTGCTCGAGGTGAAACCAAAAAATGTTCTTTCACTTTTAAAGAATATAGGCTAAGTTTGTGTTTCTATTTTTATAGTACTTATGTACATGACTTTTTTGTGTTATCAAATCTTACGACCCATCTGAGTTGTAGGCATAAGTATTATTTATGCTAATTTACTAGGGAGAAGGAAGGTTGATACCAAAGGAAAAGTACCAACATTTTCAGGGGAGTGGAAAATTCTTTAGGGAAAACCAGCCTCATTACACCCAACTGGGATTCGAAACCCTATCTTCCCATCATTGTCTGTCTAGTCTAATGCGAGAGTGAAACTCTGACCTAGACCATTTAACCACTGAAGCAGAAAAAAATGAATTAATTCTGCTTTTATATATGGTGGATCTCTTTCAAGTATTAAAACTTTATCAAATAAATGAATAATATTCTTTTTTTAAATTTTCAGAACGTCCAATTTTTTTGTATGGGAAAGGCAATTAATAAAATAATCATTTGCCAAATAATTGGATGTTAGTTAGAAACACTTATCAAAAATATTATTCAACTCCCATCGATAGGCACACAAACTAGACATCATGCTCGTATAGTCTGGTTTGTTGGTGATGGGGAGGTCAAGACTCGAATCCCGGCTGTATGTACTGAGGGTAGATACTTTTCCGCTCTTTATTTAACTATATTAGATAGCTCTTTCAAAGAATATAGATTTATTCCCAATGGTCTAGACCGCGGACCAGGGTTTGAGAACCACTGGGTTGGACAATACTAGCACTAGAAACTGTAATAATCGTCGTGCTCATCTATTCAATTGTTTTCTTTTGGCATATCTGGTATTAGTGTAAGTGTTTAAATGCTCTCAAATAAAATGAATATTTTGAATCTAAACTGCGTTTTTTCAATACATCTTTAATTTTTACTACTAAAGTTAAGGCACCATATCTCTCTCCGGATGTATCTCACGACTGTAAACTATCACTCCTATGCAAGAATATACCTAGAAACTGTAAGTTATCACTCCTATGCAAGAATATACCTAGAAACTGTAAGTTATCACTCCTATGCAAGAATATACCTAGAAACTAAGTTATCACTCCTATGCAAGAATATACCTAGTAACTGTAAGCTATCACTCTTCTGTCAGGATATACCCAATAACTGTAAGCCAGCACTCCTTTTCCACAATATACCTACTGACTGTAAGCCATCTCTCCTTTGCCAGGATATAACTAGCAACTGAAAGCTATCACCCTTCTGCCGGTATATATCTGGTGACTGTAAGCAATCATTCCTCTGGCAGGCTATACCTAGTTATTGTAAGCCAACACTCTTCAGCCAGGCTATAGCTAGTAATTGTCTGCCATCGCCTCGACCAGATTATACCCATTGACTGTATGCCATCACTCCTTTGTAACATGAGTTGCCTCCAATATCAAAACTAAGAGTTTTTCTGCTTATCCGACATAATGTATGCCCAGCTTTGAAATAAGAGACAAGCCACCTCGCTACTTGATGAAAGGAAGAATGAGAGCTTACTAGGAAGTGTTATGTTTATGATGACTTCTCATGACCCGCCGATAAGCCTTGCTTACACTTTAGCTTTATGGTACAACCACCCCTCACGAAAAAATATATGATCTCCCAAGCTTAAACAGGCCTCTTAAAAAAAGTATTTATACTTTATTCTCTACCATAAAACTCGTATTTGTAAAGGGCATCTGCTTGTTTTTATGTTCAATATACATTTATTTATAAAAGTGGTATTTTTTCATTTCAATTTAAATCAGTTTAATGTAAAAATTATGAACTAACACTTTATTGATTATTTAATAATCCGTGTATAATTTTATACTACCATTAAAAAAATCATATAATTAATATATATATTCATATTACTATACCAAACTGAATCCTCAACATACTTCTGCAAATAACAATACATATTTCATTACTGGTTTGTTATGACATCATTAATTAGCCAACACAACTTATTCAATATCACTATCAAATGAGAATAACAAATTCAATTTTGTTTAGAAGTTTTTCAAGTAATTTACAATTGATCTCAGAGATCTTAGGTTCAAGTGCTTGCCTCAGGACCCGATGTTCATGGATTAAAACCCAGCCAGGGCCAACTGATTTTTCTCAGACGATAAAAATCCTTAGCACAACTTACTTCAGAGGGTAAGTAAAGTCATCGGTTTCATGTGGATTGTGAACCCTCAAAGTGCACATTAAATACCTCAAATAAATAAAAATAGTTAAATTTTAACTACCAAAAAAAGTGTAAAGGGGATTCATTTATTAACATATTTCTCAACATACTTAAATGTTTCTGTGCATTTTTGTTCCTGCATCTGTATGAGTTTTTTTTATCAAAAAACTAGGTAATTTGATAAAATAAGGAAATTTTTTATGTATTAAAATATTTTTTAAATTATACAAAACTGACCCAATAAAACTATTAGCCTTTCTATATTTCAACCAAATAACAAAATGTTACCTTTCAGTTATTATTGACTATTTTAATATCCATTTATAATGATGGGTCTAAGCTTTAAAAATGCAAGATGAATTACTCAATGCAACAAAGGTCCAACTATTTATTTTGTTGTGTTAACTCATGTGGAAATAACTGTTGGTGCTAAGTAAAGTAATTGACAATGAACATGGTGGCTTCAGACAGGAAATACCTGGAAAAGTCGGAGAATTTTTGGATGACATGGAAAACAGGGAATTTAACAAAAAATAAGGAAAAGTCAGGGAATTAAAAAATATGTCCAAAATATCCCATTAATTTCGCAACTAAACATTAAAATAAAAGTTAATAATGCCTAAATAAAATAACATTTACATTTTTTAAATAACTGATAAAACTGTTTATGTTTAGTTGATACAAACTTTTTTAATGTGTGATCAATAATAAATAAAACAAGTCATCATCCACCATTAAAACTGAAAAAAGTAGTGAGAGAAAATTGAAAAGTGTTGCCTGGAAAACTGAAAAAGTCAGGGAATTTTGTAAAATATGTTTTTTAGCCACCTTGAGTGGGTTGATAGAGATCTATGTTTTGAGTTGGTCAAGTAGTCACGCTTCACGTACGGTATTAGCTTGGGTGAGCAAGCCGCGGAATTCCGCTTGTGTCATAATGGGGTCCACGCAAATAATACCCTTTTGTCTTTGCCCGTTTTTTGGCTCCTATTGTTTTTTGTGTTGCTCTTAGTGTAATTCCAATTTTATTGTTTGTACTATTGAATGCTCTGGCAGTACTGAAAGGGACCAGCCATAGACCTGTTAATCGACACCTGTTTGATAGCCATCGACTACTGTTATCTACGGATCTTTCTATTGATTATTATTATCCAAAGTGTTTTAAGGATGTTCTCTTGAGACCCAGTCAAGCTAACTGATTAAAATTTATATGTATATCTTCTACAGATACTTTTGTTTAATAACTACTTATTTATTTTACCCTTTAGAAAAAAAACCTACCTGTAGCTTGTCTCCTGCTCAGCCCTTGTAGCTACAGCAAGACAATCGAATTTCACAAAGTCCTATTAATTGAAACAAGCTTCAAAATTGTGATCTTGTAACATCATTGTAAACCTAATTCTTATTATTTACTGTTTTTAATAAATTTATTTATTGTTAAACAAATCATTTTTCCATTTAAATTTCACCTTGTTTGTCATGTTACCAAATTAATTAATTAATGTAACAGCAGCAAAATCTTTACAGAAAACTATTTCAAGTTTGATTAAAAAGACATATAAAATGTATTTTGGCAGTGCACCGGGGTATCAAGAGAGAGACTGGTTGTAATGATATTGGTTTGGATTACTATAAATTATGTAAAAAGTCATGGATGAAGGTAAATTTTACTTAAAGTAATATATGTAGAGTATCCTTTTAAGATTCATCCATGAAGAAACACGCGCTTCTCAGAAACAATGTGAAAAGGATCATCACCACTAAAATATATTTTTATACCATATTTCCTGTTAAAAGAATAACTGCGTCAATTCCTGTTATGAGGAACAACCTCGCAGTAGGGCCTATTTGGCAGAAGACGCCAATTCCCTATACCAATAAGAAGCTAGCCTTCACAAAACCGGTCGCCAGGACTCTTTCTATTAGTTGGATTTGACACTGTTGGTGAGGGGAGAAAAAGGAGAGGGGTATGTCATATATAAACTATTGTGCGTGTGTTTAAGGCATCTCCGGGATCCAAACATCTACACCGAGATCCCGCTCACGCACAAGTCAGTCAGAGCCACACACTGGCAGTCACAGTCTAAAATAACTTACATTAATATCACAAGTGTGCAGTGATATAAAACATTTTAACTGGAATATGTATTAGTAATTAACAGGTGTCATTTAAATAAACCGTGTGTGAATCAACAGCCATCAACAGTTCTCTTTCTTCAATTTTATTAATATACCGATTTAATTAGGGCTCGAACACGGAGCTATAGACAGGTGGTTAAACAGTATCTTTTCCGCACAGTGATGATAGGCGCTCGATCACGGAGCTTTAGACAACCTAAAGATCATCACAGCATTTTTATATCAGGGAATTAATCCGTAGTGTTTCAATCGATGCCCAAAGCGGGGTGATTGATTCAATAGTGTTACAATTGACGCCCAAAGCACAGCTCCAATAATTCCATAGTCTTACATGGTCCCCTAAAATTTGCTGTATATTGGGTGCTGTTACACTAGCTGAGTGGCTTAAAGGAAAACGTCGTGCTATGCCCTTTGCTGTTCCAATGGTTTGGCCTGAACTAAAAGATCACTGTACTGACTGTGATTTTTCTAAGACCAAAATATCTGGATATTCTGGCAAAAACAAACATACCATTAAGTATGCAACTGTATCCTCTGCACTCAATCCCATGCCACATGGGGGAGAGTTACCTGTTCCTTTACCACCTTTAACTGCAACGGACATGGAAACATCAGTCAGTGAAACAAATGAAACTTTAATTGCTGAAAAATACTGTCCTGAACGTAATACTAAAATACCACACTTGATTGAACAAGCAGAACTTTATGACATAGTTCGTTACTTACAGTTGTCAAAACAGAGAGCAGATCTACTTGGCTATGAGCCTCAACAGTGGCACCTTTTAGCTCAAGGCAAAAAAAATTCAAGTTTTAGAAATAGAAATAAACTATTGTCTGAATATTTTGAAATGTGCACTGCAGTGTGTTTGTGTATATGCATTAATGGCTTGATGCTGGAACTTGGACTCCAACATAATCTTGAGGAGTGGCATGTCTTCATAGATGCATCCAAAGCTAGTCTGAAAGCAGTGCTACTACATAATGGGAATAAGGTGCCATCACTACCCCTTGCTAATGCAGTTGGAATGACAGAAACCTACAAGAGTATGATTACGCTGCTAGAAGGAATAGAATATAAAAATGACACGTGGCAAGCTTACAGTGATTTAAAAGTTGTTGCTTCGCTTCTTGGCCTACAAGGTGGCTTTACGAAGTACTGCGGTTTTCTTGGTCTTTGGGCTAGTCGAGATACAAGAAACCACTATTTAGTGAAAGAATGGCTGAAACATAAAGACTTTGTAGTTGGTGAGAAAAATGTTAAACATCCTCCCTTGATTGACCCAGGGAAAATAATTTTTTCCCCCTCCATATTAAGTTGGACTTTTGTAAATTTTTGTTAAATCACTAGACAAAGAGAGCTTGGGGGTTCCTTCATTGTTTCCTAAACTGACTGAAACTAAGTTAAAGGAGGACATATTTATTGGCACTTAGATGATGAAACTTCTTAAAGAACTGATATTGGATGCCAGGTTGAATGACCTTGAATTAGCTGCATGGATGTCTTTCAAAGCTGTTACTTCTGAATTTTTAGGTAACATAAAGGATCTAAATTACATCAATTTGGTGAAAAATCTTTTAGAGAGCTATAGAAACTTTTATCGTAGGATGTCGTTGGAAATTCATTTTTTACATCCAACCTTGATTTTTCCCCTGAAAAATTGTGTTCTTTTAGCAATGAACAGAGTGAGAGTTTTCACCAGATCATTTTAACCATGGGACACTGGTACCAAGGAAGATGGTTCCCTGCAATGATGGGAGATTATTGCTGGGTTTGTTCTTGAAACACCTTACAAATATACACTATTTTCCTAACTAAATATCAATAAATCAAAGCAATTTGAAGTCTTTAGGATATCAATTATTTTTAAAACTTTATATTTAATTGGCTTATATTCTATTGTTTGGAAACGTATGTTGTTTTAATGTTAAATAATATAAATGTTACTATATCTAATAAAAATTATGTGATAGAAGTTTTCTGACTTTTCCATTGAGTTCAGCACACACAAATAAGGAATAATCACTTACCAGATACAGAGAAAAGGTTATTTGCTAAGTAGTGTAATTATAGGTTTATTATTTAATGGTGGCACAGTAATATAAAATATACAAGCCTAAATGTAACTTCCTAACCTAACCTAAATTTTATTGGCATTTGAAGATTAAGCTATAGGCAAATCTGGATGGATTAACTTGTAGTTATAAAATATAAATGGAATATAATGGTTTATTATAAGTCAACACATTTTCTATTGTTTATTTTGTTTTGGTCAAAGATTAGACACTTTTAAAATTTAATGGTGTTAAACCAACTTACATCTGACTTACAACTTTTGATTTTACATAAATTAAATTCCCATCTTGAATTTCAGTTAATTCATTTACAACAATACTTACTTTAAATAAAACTAATCCCTTATTAAAGGATTGATGTGAATAATACCCAGTATTAACCTTTTGAAAAGCATATTTTACTATCATTATTTTGGCCATGTCTGTTGCGATAATGTAAATATACTATCAACTGTATCATCTAAGAGTTTCACAATTTTGCTACATTTGTGCCCCGGTCATTTCACTATCACTATCAATGTTTGAATACAGTGTCTCTAGCTGAAAAAAAAGGTTAACCTAACTTTTTGGCTGCGGCACTCACATTTGTGCACAGTGCGCTATGTGTCAAACTAGATGGTGCTAGCATTATTGCGAGTCCAAGCTTCCCGTCACTGTGGGTATCGCATTTTAGCGAGAATTGTAAACAAGTTAACTAACTAATGTCATCTGTTGATAGTATTGTGAAGTGTTTACTCTTATAAATTATATATTTTCCTACCAGACATCACTGCATACACACTTGTTGTAGGCTCCTGACATCTTTTGATAGGTTTCAAAAGCTAATATACTAATAACAACAGTTTGTTTTTAAATATTGACAAACGTTTGTTGCTTGTAAACATGGCTTTGTCTAGTAGACAAAACTTGGCAGATGAAGATGTAACAAAACGTTTATCTGGTGATTTTGAAACAGAGGGGGATTTTAGTGATAATTCAAGTGATGTTTCAACTATTAAGTGTGTTAATCATGTGCAAGAAGAGGGAATTGAAACACCATCAGCCTGTTTGAAAAGGGTCTAAAACTAAGTGGATTTAGGTTTGGAAAATTCCCTACAATCAAATATCAAAATTAATTGGTGACATTACAGGATTCAACACAACATTTTCTACATTTTCCTTTGTAAGTATTTATACGCACAGCAGAGGAATTGAGGGATTCTCTAACTGACCAGTTTCTTGACAAACTGCATGACTTTCCCTCTTGTTCTATATTTAATTCTTTGATGGGTGTAATCCAGAAGATATTTAGGCAATGCTTGCCCTTGAAATTGGAATGGGGATGTATAAAAAGACTTCTCTTGAAGAATATTTCAATGTGTCACACTGGTTTAATAACACACCAAATTATTCCCTAGTCATGCCAAGGGACAAATTAGTTCCTGTTATGTTCTTTTTTTACATTTCAAGAATAATGAGGAACAGCTTGTAAAAGATAACTCTGGTTATGACCCACTCTTCAAAAATAGGCATTGAATGGATATTATTGTAATGATCACTTACTTAAACACTTCTCCTCAGGTTCATACCTGCCATTAAAACCTTGAGCCGAGTTTGGGTCAAACGGAAAAGGCCTTACTATTGAAATGAAGACACAATTATATAAAATGAAAAAGAGTGATTAGCAGAAATTTTTGGTTAGTACCAATAAAAGTATAAACACCTGTACTTGGCAAGACACAGGGAAGGTGAACCTTCTCTCTACTGCGCGTAATACTGACACTAAATTAGTGCAAGTACAATCTAAGAAAAGGAAAATTGGGTTCCCTACTTTGGCTAAGCCCAAATTGGTGGCCCACTACAGTAAATTTATGAATGGACTAGATAAATATCACCAGATGTCTACAAACTACAGGTATATCCACAAAAACATAAAATGATACCATCTTCTTTGTTATTTTTTGATTGGGACTGCCTTTGTCAATGGACGAATCACTTACATTATGGCTAGAGGTAAAAAAAACTCCGGAACTAATTACTTCCATGCAGTGAATGAGGGGCTCTTGCTAAATTACAACAAACCAGTGTGTGCTAGAAGAGGAAGAAACCCAGACCCTTTACCAGAAGCACGACTGAGTGAATGGCACTTCATTCAACAGTTTGAAGAAAAGTCTCAAATAACTGAATGCTATGTTTGCTATTTAAGGCCATCACAATGAAAAAACAACTGTAAGAAAGCTGTAAGAGGAAACAGACCTCATTCTACTGTTCAGCTTGGAAAACCACCATGAAGAGGAAACTCCACAAAATTTTAAAAAAATGTGTACTACTAACATCCTTATATCTGTTGGTAGATTTAATTCAATTGCTTTTTAATTTATTTTCCTATTGAAACAAAGGTTCTTTGTTTCAACAAAATTAATTTGATTTTGTAAATCCAACCATAAAAAAAATATATAAATTATTGAATTTCAACTTTTTTAAATAATTCATATGATTAGCTTCCATGATTACGCCCAATATATATATATATATATATATATTAATTTGACATCTCTTTTTTAAAAAGATTGTATCTTTGGCTATATCCTGAATAATTAAGAATTAAAAAAAGCTAAAGCAATTTTTTTTAAAACAATTTGAACTAGATCCATATTAAAAAAACCATATTTATAAATTAAAAATAAACTTGTCAAGTATGTGTAAATTATTATTATTTCACCCCCTCCATATTTTAACACCCATAGTTTAACACCTTTTCACATGAACAGTTTTCTAAAACAGCACATCAACTGTAGTATTTTTAAAACCAGAATATCGCTGATTTTTAATTTGAGTCTACTGCTCGGTTGTGTTGTGTGTCGGTTGAAGTTGTTTCCCCCCATTGTTCAGCGAGCAATAACTTGCCTTGTCGTATGAGGGTTTGTTATGACTGATGTCACAAACTGGTTTTCAAATATATATATATATTCCATCGAGAATAGTCCTAATGGTGTGTTTTGTTTGTTTTTTCTCTAAAATTCCAAAAATGTCAAATAATATAATTTACTACCCCACCATTTTACATATTTAGTCCATGTTTGAATTTTTTTTCTATTATATATTTATATATTTCTGATAGTTTCAAATAATTTTAACAATTTTCATTAAGAAATTTGGTATGTTTATCTGTGAGGTGATCTTGTACCTCTGTTTTAAATAAAACCGTGTCCATGGGGAACAAAAAACCGCAACCCTCTAAAGTGAAGAAAATAATTTTTTGGAATAGAAAGTTGAAACCAAACTTCAACCATACAAACGATATATCTATTCCTTGGTAAGTGTTAGAATTTTAACTTGATGTATATCGAGTATGAAACATATTTTGATTAGCTAACAATAAACACCTAATATTTGTAATAAGAATATACACATATTTTCTTATTTTCCATTTGCATTAGAAATATTTCTCGTTTACTTCATAAAAAGCAGAAACTATCAGCTTTGGGAGAAAATGTTCTCAGAAATCACTACAATATTAACTAGATTAAAGAGATTTTTACTTGGCCGATACAATGCTTCTAAATATATATCTTCCTTGGCTGTACCCCGTTATTATAATCAAAATGCATATAAACCAGATGGATAATAAGCAGGGCCTGATTGTGGGGGAGGGCACGGGGGTCCTGGCTTTGGGCCCAACTTTTGAAGGTGCCGTTTAATACCACATACATACTTTTACTACAGTCACTTTGTTTAAAATGGGATTCAGACCCAGATTTCCTCATCATTCACTGTCTGATTGATTACCTGAGTGATACTTTTGACCATTCAACCACTAAAGTGGCTAAAGAAAGCGTAAAAAATAATTAATACAATGTTATATCCAAACCGAGCGTTCAACAAATATATTAGGCCTACTGTTTATTTAATGTTGGTTTATTAAAATTGGTTTTATTATGCACACTGTTTTAAGATTATTTTGGACCTTTACAATTAAAACTTTAAAAAATAGTAAGTACAACCCACACAAGTAGTAAAAAAAAGTGTTGGGTGAACCCACTTTTAGATGAAGTACCGGGTTGAAATTTGGCCCAAAAATAAAGGGCCTGACCCATTCAACCAGACCAATCTTAAAATGGATAGAGGGAATAATAATAATAATAATACTAATGATAAAATCAGTTATGTTTAGAAAATTAAAATTTAGTAGATAGGTAGGGAGACATCTCCAGCTAACCAAATTACTATTGCCAGGTTATAAGAGGGAGTTGGAGAAAGGGGATCAGGAGAATTTAAATATTTCCAAAACTAATAGAAGCATCTACTTTTCAGTGTAATGAATAACTGAAATTCAGCAGGCAGGGAAAGAAACCACACCAAATAACTATAAAAGTCATAAAAATGTATATTCAAAAATGAAATTTAAGTAAATAGGGGGACGAGCTTGTCAACAGATTTATTTTAGGTTTGATAGAAAATTTAGATTTGCCGGGCAGATAGAAGCGACAGCTAAATATCACAAAACTACTCTTATTAAAAAAAAATGGAAACTGGATCAATGCGGGTTGATATAGAGACCCCTTCAAATAACAATAATATTCTGAAATTTTAAATTGAGACTCTAGAAAATAACTATGGATTATGATAAGGGGAGGGAGGAGTGGAATCAATATCTGTAGAGATAAAATAAAACTTTAAGGTGCGATAGAAAATTAATTTATTTTGCAAAAATTAAAAGTGCTATGAAAAATGATTGTTATAAATTTGATATTTATCGATGAGGGCTTTTGAAAATGAGCTTAGAAATTGCATTTAAGTCAATAAAAAATTTTGAATAGCGAAATGTCTGAACAAATGTAAGTTCAAAATTGAAGCTTGAGCTCCTAATTGAGACAGCAAATCTAAAAGCACTAGATTTCATTGTGGTCGAAAACTGAAATTTGGCAATGAAGTAATAAAGTCGTATCAGAAAGGCGAAGAATTCTTAAATTTCAAAATGGGAATGTGGTAACTGAAAATATGTCTGTGGGCAGTGGTGAGAAGGGGGGAGGAGTAGTAGCTTGTATGAAATATCATAATTATTAAAAAATCTCCCTTTTTACATAGAAGAAAATTTAAACTTGCTGATTTGTTAAAATGACAGACCCACATAACCATAAGAAGTAGAAAGCTTAGAATTTAAAAATATGGGGCTATAAAAAGGCATACAAAAATTAATAACTTCTAGATATTGTAGAAAATTTTAATTTTTGTATAAGCAGATGAAAAAAATCTAAAAACAAACGAATGCAAAAACTAAATCTTATCTTAAAAAAAGATCCATTAGCATGGTGATTAGAAAACTAAAACTCTTTAAGTATAAACATCTATCTAGGAGCAACTTAGAAATTAAAATTAAAATTCATGGTGACATACATCAGTGAATGGTGATGCTCTTTGCCCATTATTCAATATGATTCTTTAACAAATTATATTATTTTATTTATTCTCTTTGGTGATAGATAATGCTTTTTTTTCCCCAACATTTTTCTGTAACAATGACAATAATAGTGCTAAGGTAAAGATTGCAGTCTGAATTAATTGCAAAAACATTATAAAATATTGTTTTTATTAAAGATTTGAAATTTTATGTTCTAATAAAGTTTATATGTAATCAAATGGAACCAAATCAGAAAAAGGTTCATTAGTGATTATAAAAATAATCATAATAAATTATTAAGAGATTTATTAGTAAAGTATTAAGTTATTTTTATATTTTAGATTTAGAATGTTGATTAAAATTAAAATCAAAATACTAAGACTATAGAAAATACATTGAATTAAAACTAGATTAAATGAGCTATTAAACTTTACTAATGATGAAAATTTAAGAAATTAAATTATTTTTAAATACAAATGATCAAATGATATATCAATATCAAATGATATATGAAAAATGTATACGTACTTGCGAAGACATTTTAAATAAACATTATTAGATTAATACAATTGTAAATATATGTTTCCTTATTGATACTCTTTAAAAGAGTTAAAGTGTAACATTAAGGCATGTCAAAGAATTGTTTGTATACATAGTATATTGAAAGTAACATGTACATTTAAATGACATTCATTATAAACACAAAATGTTAATAAACAGTCGTAGTGATACAAAAGTATAAACATGATAGTCAAGAGATAATATGAAGAATAACCAATCATGAAATAATATTAATATTTATGAATATATTTTCTTAATTTAATGTGAAACAATATGTGACTTAGAAGTCTTATATTGAAATGTAATGCCTTGCTTCTTGAAGTTTAAGTGGGTTGAAAACCAGCTGATGAATTTAATTTGACATTTCGGTATTTTAAAATACCATCATCAGGAATTCTAAATGACAAAATAAAGGCAGATTAGGTTTTATAATATATATAATTTAAGTGAAATTCAATTGGTAATGAAATTGAAATATTGCAAACGTTGATGAAATTAGATTTATATGAATATTAAACTTGAACAGTCAAACTTACATGTCTCCAAAGGACAAATATTACTGTGCATATCATGATTGCTATACTGAATGAGAGTGACTATATGCAAGATTTATTTATAAGCTGTTGTAAGGAAAAAAAAACCCGCCTTGGTGGCATAGTTGGCTAATGCGCTAGTCGTGTTGAGCTCGACTGCTGAGGATGGGGAGATTGAGGTTCGAATCTCGGTCGGGTGAACTGGGGGTGGTTTTTACCAAATGGTTTTCCACTTTCCCTCCACGCAAATGCGGGTTAACTTCCTCTAATTCAACCTTTCTAATTCCTAATCCATTAGCGTAACTAGCACTTGAAGTGTATAACCCGAACGGGTAGTAAGACGTGCTAAATAGTAATAATGTAAGGAAAAACTATAAATTTCAAGAAAATTCTATACCATAGTAGAAAATGTTTACCAAAGAAAGGATACTTACATACTTATCTAATAAATACAAATTAAGCTTACAGACTGCAAACTGATTGCTGTATTTAGCATTCCTTATCAGTTTTTTGGTCAAGTTAATCCTAAATGTTGTGTACTACTTAGATCTTAGATTCCTCTCATCAACTGCTTAACGGCTCTTCTTTAATATGTTTTGACACAAATCTGTTTTAACTCTTCTTCCTAAAATAATAATCCTCCATGATAAGAGTTTATAATAAATTTAATTTTTGTGGATTCAAGAGAAACAAATTATTTCAAGAAACATTTTTGTTACTATGTGAGGCTGATCAGATTTAGCTGGGATATCTAAATATTTGTAATTCTGTTATTAATCTTTGTATGGCTATGTTTTTTAATATAAGTTCTTTGATAACATAAATATGATATTACTTTGATAATCCCTCCAAGATATTATGCGAAACAGGTTTTTTGATTTGAATAGAAACAATTCAAAAATTTCAAATAACCTTTGATTTGAATCCTATCCTAGTTAATTATGCTACAGAGTTATGTTAAATAATAAGAGTTACACATTATTAAATACAACATTACATTAGTTTTGACCCTAGTCCTATAAGTTATCATGTATAAATGTAAGTTCTCCAACACGATGATGTCACAATAGTTTACCTTGTCAAAGCTATACTCAGTCCACAAAGTTAACACATTTGTTACTAATTATCCAAGGGTGTGATTACAGGCTATGCAAAGTTTTTTAAAAGGCTGCTTTGATAAAAAAAATACTGTGGCTTATTCTCCAGTCATTATGGTAATGATTAACAAGTATTTACGTTACGTTACAAAAATTGTTATTAAAAGTAAATTTACATATTTATTATATAACATATTCAAGCTATCAAATAAAATTATTAAATTTGAAAGATAAACCTTGACATAAGATGCCGCAAGATATATTAATCTACATTATTATTATTATTATTATTATTATTATTATTATTATTATTATTATTATTATTATTATTATTACTATCAGCACCACGTCTTACTACCCATTCAGGCTATAAGCACTTACGCTAATGTGTAATGGTAGGGTGATTGTGAGATGAAATGGAGGACCTACAGTTTAACGTGGAATCCGACAAGATGTCTTGTCAGAGGTGAAGGAAGGGTTTGGTAATCAGATAAATCTGTGCCGGGACCGAGGATTGAACCCCGGACTCAAGCACAGAAGTCTGACACCTTACTCCTAGACCACCAGGTCACCATGAATAATCTACAGTAAGAACAATATATTTTCTTATATAAAACTCCACACTTAGCCTATGGTACAAATGTGTTTTTCCCTTTAACCCCCTTGGGTTATAATAATATGTCAATCATCTGATAGTAAACTGCCTAGGAGATACACAATATGTGGAACACGTTGCTTGTTTCTGAGTTAAACTTTTGATATATTTGAACATGCAATGTCTAGATGGCAACACCTAATAGTTGAAGGGCGCATTTAGTTATTTTATACAAATTTTCACCAAGAAAGAATGTTTTCCTGCCAAGAAATATAAAGGATTTGAATATCCATGCAACAGCTGTTTAAATAAGCTAATCTATAATGGTGTAGCAAAAGAGAAAAATTTTAGACGAAAATAAAAATGTTGACCAGTTTTTGTGAAAATGAAAGCATATATGAAAGTGATTTTAGCTGAGGGAGGTAATGACCATGTAGAAAACTTAGATGTTATTTGAAGGATGATGAAATCTTCATATTAAGTACATCAACATGCTGAAACATCTAATAGACGAGTTTGAAAAGAATGATCCAAAAATTTTCCAATTTTTTCAAGTATTTCTACAATCATTTTATCAGTGTGGGAAAAATCTCACTGCAAATAACTATGAAGTAAGCATTAAAAATTGTAAAAAGAGTCTCCACTTTAAGTATGTCTTTCTGGACAAGCACATTACCAACTAAAATAGGACAAAATGGGTAAATTAAGGAAGCTACTTTGGTGAACGAATTTTTAAAAGTATTTTAATCCATAATATTTTGGACTTTATGCAAAACTTTGAATTCCAAGGGGGTTTTTTAGGGGGCAGCTGTTAATTCATAACACCCCTTTTCTACTAACCCACAGTAAAAACCACAAAGGTTTCATATGTTTAATTTTAACCTTTCACAACTATCACACGGTCACGGTAACTATTTAAACTATTGGCATTTTTTTATTCACACATATTAAGCAAACCTTAAAAAAATGTGATGTAAAAAGTACTACTACATATTTTATCTTAGGCGTTGTCAACTCTTTTATAATATGTCTTATAAATACATATTTTTCTTTTATAAAATAAATATGACAATAATTGATACCCACCCCCTCACAATTTTGTGAGAAATATTAGGCATAGAGGTAATAAGAGAAGTATTTATTAACAAAAGAATATAGTTATAACAGGTACAAAATTTGAGCTGAATGAGATAGAAAAATAGTGTTAATACGCGGAGACTAGGTCAAAACATTCTCATGTGAAGCCTAAATAATATCCCATAGGGATGATTTATGAACGGAACTAAGGATTTGATCAACAATATATATATAATTTTAATATATGGTAATAAGAGATGTAAAGTTACAGATAACAATATTCAATGCTAAGCTTTAGCTGCCTTGTGGCAGTCACTCAAATTATATATTTAAACATTGACTACTAACAATATCTACAGTAAGTTCAAATATTCCCGCCATCTTATGGTGTCTTAAACAAATTTTAACAAAAAAGAAGTAAATATATACTGCAACAATGTTTAAAGTTAGTATAGTATATTTTCTGTCTAGTAGCCTCCAATCAAATCCAACATTAAACAAATATATCTTGACTCTACAACAATACTTATTCTCACCATCTAACAGTCTACAATGAACTTTAACACCAAAATATTTTTCTTTAATTTGCAACAAAATATAAATCGAGGACCTACAGTTTAACGTGGAATCCGAACCACGGTGGAGGCCTGGCATTCCCCACATTCACAAGATGTCTTGTCAGAGGTGAAGGAAGGGTTTGGTAATCAGATAAATCTATGCCGGGACCGAGGATTGAACCCCGGTCTCCAGCACAGAAGTCTGACACCTTACCCCTAGACCGCCAGGTCACCTACCAAATTAATTAATTTAATTTAGCACCGTGTCTTACTTCCTGTTCGGGTTGTACCGTGGCTACAAACTTTAACCATCAAACCTCCGCCACCAAGCGTACATTGTGCACTTTCCCCGTTTAACTGCTAAACCGGTACTACGTATGGAGCAAGAAAACACGCCAGCCGACAACTGTGATCACCACTAACGATAAACAATATCTGAAGCCTGTCGTGAACGTGCAATTGTTACCACAGACCTAAACCGATGTAGTGGTTGTTTTGCAAGCGCGGCCTTGTGGAGGTTATTGGAGCTGTAGTGCCAAGTGTGCCCACCCCCCAACTTCGTCTTGTACCTAGGTGAGGATACGGATTCAACCTACATTAAAGCTGCTTCAATAAACAAACCATGAATGGTGAAACATCCAATTACAATCAAGTTAGGGAGAAACCATGTTTCCCCAAGGAAATTTAATTAAAAAATGAATAGTGGCTTTACTCTAGTCACATCAATTACAATTAAAGAATGCATTCTCAGCCAAAGCTATAAGTTTTAAATGTTAAAGTTCGAAAGGACAAATTTAGAAAAGATGACGATATTTATGCCGAAAAGTGTTTAAGAATAAATGCACAAACTACATCTGCCAGGACAGCGTCGCTTACCTTTCTGAAGCCAGGGATAAAAATGAATAACCATACCAACAAACTATAGCCATATATAGCTCCTGAGCCTGATCACGTGCTACCAGAGAGTGGATTGAGTAAAGGAGGGTAAAGGGGAACATGAATCTCTACTGGAGACGTTTAGTATGTTCGACGTAGTGATCTAGATGTACATAGAAAGATCCAGACAATGGGGGGGTGCAAGGACCATTCATCGTAGAATGACCCCAAGAACAGGGGGAGGGGGTGCAAGTAACAGTCACTCCTCCCTTCCACCTCTTCTGTGGGTGTTACCTTCTTCGTCGGAGAAGTGTTATCCAAGTGGCTCGGTTCAGTCGGGTATGAAGTGCGTCCAAGTGAGTCCGTGCTTGGGCTGAAGGGTGAGTGTTGTATCCATTAGAACCATGTTAGTTGTAACACTGTTACAATACCACCTTAAAACTATCATGCTTCGATGCTAAACCATATCATTATCAACATTTAAAATAGCGCATATCATTTTTTGGGCTTTGGTTACACTTTTGTTTAAAATTAGCCTCTTTTTATTTTGTAAGTTTAAAATTTATTGGTGGATTCCTTCAAGGTAACTCATAATTGATTCATCATTGTTAAAATGGACCACCGCAAGCTTAATTTTGTAACAAAGAGAACTTTGATTGTGACCTTAGCTCAGGTGGTAGTCTGTATAGCGAGCTAGGGATCCCAGGTTCAATTCTCGGTTTGGTCGGAAAGATTTAATAGTGACGAATTAACGGCTGTGGACTGGATGTTGTCTTTGTTCTAGATATAAGTTGGTTTATAAGTTATTTGCAGATATAATCATTTGGTTCTGAAAGTGTGTGTTAAATACCTGAAATAAATGAAAACAAAATAAAAAAATCCTCATGACCTTGAAAGGAGATCATTACAAGACGGATGAATTACAGGTATTCATATCCATTGTTTTTCTTGATTTTTGCTAATAAGATTTTTATGCAAGTTATATAAAATTATTCTTTATGGCCCTAATTAGCATGGAAAAGATTATATTTAATATTTGTAAAAATTCAAGTTTAAAAATAAAATGTAAAATTATAACTCTTGACGTAAAACATTTACTTTTAAAAAAAAATCCAGTCCCTAACTATTTGGGGACCAAGAAAACAAGTTTTTATGATTTGAGTTTAAGAAGATTTAGAATATTAACAAATTATTTATTTTTTATTTTGTTTTTTGTCTGTCTGTCTGTTTTCCATTACTGCTGTGTTAATTATCAGAATTTTAATATTTCACATCCCAACATTTTACAACAATGTTGAGGCGCAAGATATTAAAATATTTAGTGACTCAATTACTACTAATAAATATTTTATTGTATTGTATTTTGAAACACATCAAACACAAAAAACAACAATATAAAAGTAAGAAAATTAGAATTAATATAAAAAAGAAACAAACATTTCTTGTGTGCTAACCAAACAAATTATGTATACCTAAGTTTTATATACATAAATAAAGTGTCTTAAGTATTTTAATAATATGTATTATATACCTCAGTATGCGACTCAGTGGTTATTAAATTTTGTTTTTTCTTGCCTTCACTGATGCAAGCGAAGTAATCTTCTTGGAGAAGATTTTTTATATTGTGTCTTACTACCTGTTAAGGCTACACTCGTATATGATAACTACTCAAATGGGGTAGGATGAGAAAGAAAGTATCTTAGAGGTAATTTACCCTCATTGGTGTGAAAGTAGAGTGGGAAACGATTATAGGAAAAATACCCTCAGTAGAACCAACCAAGATTCAACTCCTCGATATTCTCGTTATCAGCAGGCCAGTGCATATGGTCTAAGTAAAGGTTAAGACTTATATATTATATCGCTAATTAAATTTTAATGAAATATATCGGTTTAGATTAGTTAACAATTAAAGATATTGTGATATTTGAATTATGTTTGAACTTTATAAAAAGTTAAGTTGCTTGGTATACATATTTATTGTAACATGTACTACAGTAAGAGTCAAATGGAGTAAGCTAAAAACATAACATACATGTTATTGAATAACAATCATTTATAAGTTAAATCATAAGCAACAATTAATAAAAACATTGGTTTACTGAGATAATTAAAATATAGTGCAGAAGTGTGAATCAATTACAAATGAACACAATGAATGAAACGATATACTATAATTGACCACTTATTTTGAGTGAAGGTAAAAACTAAACATAATACATGAATAGTTTAAAAGGAGTTAAAATATAGAAATCATTTAAAACACAAGTTAAATGAGTTAATAAAATTGATGTTTCAGAAAGCAAACTTACATGTATGAAAAAAGTGCATTGAGCAAAAACATTTAGTAATGAATAAAATGATAAAAGTATTAGGAAAAAAGTAGAACACAAATAAAAGAAAAGACACTAACACAGATTTACACACACTTCAATATTTCGATGCTATTAAAGCACCTTCCTCAGGAAGTAGTAGTAATTAGACTGAAGAGGATGTTGTCTTCAATGATGCCAACTTGATTGGAAAGGATGAAAACTTCCCTGATGAAGATTAAATTCTCTGAAGGTTTTCTCTATTACTCTGTGGATGGTAGGTGATGCTGGTGTAGTCTCTGGGTAGAAATTAGCAAATATTTAGGTTGGGTGGTTTTCTAGACTTTGTTATCCATTGATGTGCCAGTTCCCATATTCTTAACTGAGACATATTACATTGTGTCTTGTGGAGTGATTTTAACACCTTGACAGTGTAGCAGTCTTCAAAGTTGAGGTTATGATTGGAGGCATTTTCACATATTGGAAGCATCCAGCTGCACCAACAATATTCTCAAAATACCACCAGTCCTTGTGTATAAACAGCCTCCATCACTTAGAAATCTTCTGGTACACCCTAAACTCATAACTGAAAATGACACAACTTTCATTCAACCACAACAAGGCTCTCAACCTTGCAACAAAACAGCTTGCAAAACCTGCCAAATACATCATCCAGCAACCACTTTCTCTAGCAACATCACCAACTCCATCTATACTATCAAAGGCAGTCACACATGTGAGTCCATTAACCTAATTTACCAACTAGAATGCCAACAATGTACTGCACAATATGTTGGCCTCACCACCGAAACTCTACGTAAACGCATGAACGGACACCACCATGACACCAAAATTAAGAATCCAGAAAAACCAGTTTCAGCACACGCCTCCAATCATAACCTCAACTTTGAAGACTGCTACACTGTCAATGTGTTAAAATCACTCCACAAGACATAATGTAATATGTCTCAGTTAAGAAGATGGGAATTGGCACATCAATGGATCACAAAGTCTAGAAAACCACCCAACCTAAATATTCGCTAATTTCTACCCAGAGACTACACCAGCACCACCTACCATCCACACAGTAAATGACAAACTTTCAGGGAATTTAATCTTCATCAGAGAAGTTTTCATCCTTTCCAATCAAGTTGGCATCATTGAAGACAACATCCTCTTCAGTCTAATTACTACTACTTCCTGAGGAAGGTGCTTTAATAGCATCGAAATATTGAAGTGTGTGTAAATCTGTGTTAGTGTCTTTTCTTTTATTTGTGTTCTACTTTTTTCCTAATACTTTATCATTTTATTCATTATTAGAAAGCAAACTTAGTATTTTTACAGTTATGTAAGGCCCTTTACTCCTTTTTTCCGTGTTCCTGTATTGCTGTTAGTTACAGCAACTCGACATGTTTCGGTGCTGGTATTAATGCACCATAATCATGGAACTGAAATTAAATTAAAATTAAAGGCTTGCTATAAAATACGAAAATAGTGAAACTTAAGCTAAAATTCAAGACATAATTCAAATATCACACACTATCAACACATCACTAAGAACTATAATAATAAACAACAACATTTGAGCTCTCAAAATAAAAAGACTATTTAGTATGCTAACAAACTTCTCTACCTACTTATGGAATCAACTGAACACCTTGAAGGGTTGTAAACCAATCAAACCAAATTATCTAACTGTTTACCATGACCAACATTTTGTTAGCCTAGATTTTATTTATCTACTAAATACAGTAGGACCTGCATATCTGGCAGTAATATGTTTCTTGATCTAATGTCGCTATATAAAGCCGCGGATAGTGCCGAACTATTAATTCAGGACTCATTTTTGTCCTACTTTTCTTACTTTTCCTACTTTCAAATAGGAATTGTCCTACTTTTGAGGAAAAACTCCTACTTTTCCTACTTTTCCATCTCCAAAAGAAAGAAACCGTTTGGTTTTTAGAGGTTGAAGTGTGGATCTTCCTTTTTGTTGGTAAGTTAGCAAAACAAAATTTTTCATCATAATGTTTCACACAGTTTGAATAAACTTGTATTGTATGCCCGAAAGCTTGTACAGTGTCTTTGAAATTCACTGGTTATAACATTGTTATGGGGGGTAGTGTCATAATGAACTATTTCCAACTAGAATAGGCTAAAGTAAAAGGCTTGTTAAGCTATCCTTGTGTTACCCCATGGAAATACTGATGTTGAGTGAGGATTCTCACAAACATCAAACCATCTTACTGACAACAAGACCTGTCCCTCTGAGGCATGCATTCTACCAAAGATGGTCTTAACATTACAACTATCAGTGCAGCACAGTATCATTCACAAAGAATTTCATCAAGAAAGGACGTGAGCCCATAAGTTGTACTTGGCTGGACTCGAAGAAGAGAAGAGAATTGGAAGCTGAATGGAAGAAACAAGAGCAAGAAGACAAAGAGAAAAACCAAAGTGAAGAGTATCAAGCATATAGGAAAGTTTTGGAAAAGAAATCGTAGGGAGATAAAGAGGCAATTCAAAAAGAGAACCTGTTAGAAAGCAAGAATCAGAAGTTTAAGAAGAAGTTCAGTCTTACAAGTCATTAGTGGCAGAGCCGAATGAAAGGATTAATAATGCGATGAAAATCAATGATCGGAAAGGTTTGCAAATAGCTCAAACTACGCTAGAAGCTCCAGGCAAAAAATTGGAAGAAAGTGACTTTGCTTTTGAGAAAATAAGAAACAAAAAAAATCATATTAAAAAGAGAAAGACAACAATGTTGGACTACTTTTGTGCAAGTCAATATGATTCAAAGAAACCCAAAAACAACTGAATGAGTGATTCATTTTTTATTTTATTTTTTGCATATAACCAAGAGGTTAGTAAGACACAGGGGTAAAAAAATCTATTTTTTAATTTGATGTTTCACAGATTATTTTTAAAATATATTTTATTTTTTGGTGGAAGACAGTTTATTTTAACCTATGTCAGCTTTTGATGAAAATGAACACATTCTTGTAATAACTATCATTATTATTTNTTTTTGTTGCAGGCCCATTAACATAAAAACATTGTTCTTAATTAAAACAATGTTTTTAATTATTTTATTTTGGCATTATGAGGTGAATATAGTATTTTTAACATGTCCTACTTTTTTTAATCCAATTGGCAGTCCTACTTTTCCTACTTTTTCATCAAAATGTCCTACTTTTCCTACTTTTTGACACCCAAAATATGTTATGAGGGTGTATTATATAATGTGATATTCATGTAACATAAATAAATACAGTAAAGTTTAATCGATAAATTATTCACAGTAAGACATTACCAACATTAAATAAAGTAATAACATGTACTGTATACTACAGTTCACTTACTATTCCTCATTCTTGTTGTTGTAATGGTCACTGCTGCTTCTGATGATGATGGTATTGGTGACGGTAATATGATAGCATAATGCCGATGCGCGTTTGTGCTGCTGATAGTTTAGCTGGTCCTTGCTTGATGCGTGGTTTGAAACTTATAAACCTTTTTTTCCTTTAATTAAAGATAAATAAAATTGGGCAGTGTTAAACCGCTGAAGACTGAAATTGCAGATACTGAATCAGTGGATACTGGAGCTCTACTGGACAAGTTCAGACTTGCAGTGTAGAGTGGTGGTGACTCATCACTGTTAAGCTCATGGAAGATGGTCTTGTTCTTTGTTCTGTTGCTGAAAGAGGAAAGGGAGGGTTGGGGATATTATAGGTCCTTAGCGGGATAGCTTAGTATGAAGACAGGCCTA
Source organism: Timema californicum (assembly GCA_902141385.1). Taxonomy (NCBI): domain Eukaryota; kingdom Metazoa; phylum Arthropoda; class Insecta; order Phasmatodea; family Timematidae; genus Timema; species Timema californicum. The sequence continues at coordinate 42,133 of CABFOW010002384.1, forward strand.
TGCTCTGCTTGACAAATGTTTATACTTACCTACTCTATGGCATTAGGAATTCAAATGTTCATCGCCACACTTACCAAAGTATGTCACCTATCCCTATCTTGAGCTAGTTCTATCCAGTCCACCTCACAACACCCTATCTCTATCTTGTCCATTCTAATGTTATCCACCCAATTGTGTTTAGTTCTTCTCAATGGTCTCCTCCTATTGAGTTTGCCTGTCAATACCCTGAACAAGTTTAGAAAATCTCTCATTCACTCTGCATGTCCTGCCCACCATAATCTACAAGACTTTATTATTCTAACAATTTTTTGTGATGCATATAACAATTCATTGTGTAACCTCCCCCATTTCCCAGTGGTCTCATCTATTTTTGGACCAAATATCTTGCTAATCACCTTGTTTTCGAACACCCTAAATTGGCATCTGAAAAATAATCAATTAGTCCAGCCCAAACTTTTGTATGCCCGATTTTCAACCAAAAGGCCATCTAATGTTTTTAAAATAACGCTCATATTGCATTTAAGGATTTAAATATGATCATTTGCTGTAAGTAACTTAAGCACAATAAATACACCAGCCATTAATGTATTCTAACATATTGTAATTATTTTTAAATACAAAAACAAAACAATAACACCCTCGTCATATTTTTTTCAAGAAAGTTTATACTATTCTTTTACTGTATTTAAAATATGAAAAGTTTTATATCAGTGATTTAAAATACATAATTAATCTGACCTATGAGAAATAAATATTAAAAATTAAAATTAAAACATAATTGTGATATTATAGATAATAGTTATCTAAAATGTTTAAATATTGTTCAAGTACTAACAATAAGATTTAATTTAAAAACAAAATAATCAAAATTGATTAAAAAGTAATGAAGCTATGAATATTCCAAGTAACTACAACCCAAATTGTAACAACACTGAAATCCAGAAACATATGTTTTTTAAAAATTACACCCTTGGGTCATCAATCCTTCAAATAATCTGAATAAAATAATTTAGCTCTAACGTGTAATGTATATACCTACACAGGAAAAAATATCAAGGGAATGTGAGCTGTAAGGGATACTTGGCTCTATGTTAGCCTATGGCACAAATCATTCTCAAACATTAGAGGAGATCATTATACAACCAAATATGTCTAAACATTTGATACATACAAAAAAGTTGTATATACTTTTTATTTGAAAACAGCATCATGGTGCCCCCTCAAACCTGGCATCCCCGGTAGTTTCCTGCTTCACCCGCCCCTTGTGGCAGCCCTGACTTTAAAACAATAAATGATCAAATGCTCTAAAATATCACACTCACAATAGACTTAACTTCCAGGGTTGGGGAGATTGAGATTCGAATCCTGGGTGGGTTATTGATGATCGTTTTCCTAAATGGTTTCCCACTCTCCTTCCATTAAATGTGGAAATATTTTTTTTTAAACGCTCCCTTTCTTTTCCTAATCCCTAATACAATGCAGGGCTATCATAATTTTTACACTAAAGGAATAGGCATGAAGAAGGGGGAATCTTAGGAAATATACCCACATTTTTCTGGAGATAGGGTGAGGAACCAGTTTAGAAAAGTAACCTCACTAGCTTCTGCTGAAATTTTAACCCCAACTTTCCCTTCATCCGCAATCCGGGCTATATGCCTTAGACTATGCTGTCACTAATAAGGGTAGCAACGCTTTACAAGCTCAGCTGTGTGTTGGGAATAAATATATATATAAGGATTTTTTATGTGTATCTTTTTTACCCAAATATAAATTAATTTCACTACTAAATCAAGTTAATGCCCAAGTTATTACTTATCACGTCGGTGACCTGGCGGTCTAGGGGTAAGGTGTCAGACTTCTGTGCTGGGGTCCGGGGCTCAATCCTCGGTCCTGGCACAGATTTATCTGATTACCAAACCCTTCCTTCACCTCTGACAAGACATCTTGAGACATCTTGTGAATGTGGGGAATGCCAGGCCTCCACCGTGGTTCGGATTCCACGTTAAACTGTAGGTCCTTCATTTCATCTTCCAATCACCCTACCATTACACTTTAGCGTAAGTGCGTATAACCCGAATGGGTAGTAAGACGCGGTGCTAATAATGATAATTACTTATCATAAGCCTATTTTATAAATTTTGTCCGTATAAATTATTTTAGTTAATTAGTGAAGTAACTGACTTCAGTGGCCGAATGTTCTAAGGTGTCATTCTCGTGTTAGGCTGGCATGCTTAAGACAAGGGATCAGAGTTTGAATCTCGGTCGGTTCTACTGAGGGAGGATTTTCTTAATTGGGCTCCCACTCTCCTTCTACCACTGGCGTGCCTAGACATTTCCTTTGGGGTATAGGAGGAAATATGATTTTAACCAAACTTCCTCCCTTTCTCTTAATTTACACCAGCAAGCATAAATTAAGTTAATATCACCCTATGAAATATATTCTAACTCCTTTTATATAATTAAAAAAAATTATTGTTAAACACCTTAAATAACAATCACTGTATGGTTAAATGAAACATTTTATTTGCAAATGGATAGTAATGTAGCTAGTATAAAGAAAATTCACAAACCAAATACAATAATTAACTACAAATAAAATAAGGTGTTAACAGACACAAACAGCATTAAAATGGTAGGGAACTTTAAAACTTTACAATCACTGGATTGAGATCCACATTTTTCGTAACTTCCCTGAATCTAGTAAATACGTTTTTCACAGAAATACTTTGAAAATGAAAAGTCACTCTTCACATCCTAGATTAGCAAAAACACTACAATACACAGCTTTGTTATGCACTTTTAGAAACCCTCTCTATAGCCTAGAAGAAAGACCAAAAAAGTCTTAATGAAAGTGAAATTTCAACTGTATAATTAGTGGTTCTAAACATCTTAGCTGGCTCTATAACAACTGCCAATTATTGATTAAATTTCAATCCCTTGAATTAAGGGACCCACCCAAAGGTATAGCCTAGTGTTTTTCAACTAGTGTGCCACGAAGGGTCGGCAAATGTGCTGTGGGAGTTTGGGGAAAGATAAAACAGAACCGAGAAAAAATTTGAGGAATAAAAATAAATATATTTATACATTAATTTTAACAGTAACACAACTATTAGAACTTTAGCTAATTAAGTTTTAAACACAATCTTAATATTTGCTAATTAAATGACAACATCTCTCCTTTAAATGTGCCTTGACAATTTTGGTGCCTTGGTCATTGTGCCGTGACTTGGAAAAGTTTGAAAATTGCTGGTATGGCACATGGTGATAAATCTCATCTTTTCTTGTTTCTGAAAAGTTTTAAATTTTTAGGTGTCATCAAATCATAAAAATATTTGCCTTTTTTTAACTGCTGGGATTTTTATTTAAATTTGTTTACATCTATTTAAAGCTTTGTTGTAAGCATAGTCAAAACAGGTATTTGGAGAAGTTATTCCTTGGAAAATTGTTGAAAATTTGATACCTCTAAAGCAGGGTTTCTTAAAATGGGGTCCATGGACCCCCAAGGGGTGTGTGAACTGAAGACAAAAAATTACAAGTTGTAGATCAAAGCCTGGATTCAATTACAAAGTTTCCTCTTTCTTTAACAGGCAGGGTATTCATCACATGGTGCCATCAAAACAAAAAATAAAAATTTATTGAATGTCAAAGATGAAATGTGCGCTGCATTGTTGACTACTCCAAAATTTCAACTTTTTATTCAAGAAAACAACAACACCCTTTTCATTGACTTTTTACTTATGGACAGTGTTGTTACCAAAGCTCATTTTGAAGTTACACACTTTGAATTTATTTCACTTTTATTCATGAAGTTACCATTACTTTTTGCATAAAAATAAAAAGTGAGAGACATAATTCATTGTAATGGTTATTTTTATGTTATGCCCTTGGAAATGTAATTAATTTACACTGCAATAAAGTAAGACAACAAATCACACTATAATTATGTAAACCCTTTTTCAGCTCCCAGTAAAAAAAATTGTTATTTAATTTGTTTGAAATTTATTATTTTTGGTTAAAAACTTAAAAACGACATTCGGTTGATAAAAACACTGAAATTGTATTAGTGTTTTCACATCTTCAAGTCATCACATTGCTATTAAAGTCCTAATTTGTACAATTGGACCAATAAAAAAGGTAAATATTGGGTCAAAAGTTTCAACACTTTTGTATTAAATATTTTGACTTTCAGTTAAAACTTTTGAAATTTTATTGGAAGTTGCACATCTGCAGGTCATCACATTGTTATTAAGCCCCTCATTTGTAAACTTTGACCAATGAAAAAGGCATGTCAATAACGGTCATCACTTTAATATTAAAAAAAAATAGACTTTCTGTTTAAAATTTTGAAGTTTTACTAGTGATTGCACATCTTACGATCATTGCATTGCTATTTAAGTCCTCATTTATAAATTTTAACCATTAAAAAAGGTTGATATTGGACTTACAAGGGTAGAAACTTTTGTATTAAAGAGATAGATAGTAAGCAAAATTTTCTGAGTGTATATTTACGTCCATTTTTATGGGAAGGGTGTCCGCGACCTTTGTCAGATTCTCATAGGGGTCCATGACCCAAAACAGAGTAAGAACCACTGCTCTAAAGGCTATTTGGAGTTAGTTTTTAGTCTTTATTAAATTTCAGTGCTCCCACATAAATTTTTTTTATTATTTCTTACAGTTGTGTGTGTGGCACAGGGCTTAGTACTTGCCCATGCTATATGCAACTTATACTATTTTAAGTTGCCTATACTATAGGCGAAGGTAAAACACCTGGGAGAAAGATATGTTGATTATATAAATATATTTAATCAAAGGAAAATCTATAAAATACGGATATAAAGTTTGTTTTAAAGTTTTAAAGAAACCACACAACTGACAGTTTGTGTTAAAAGCTGTTTGGTGCGCAAGTAATACCTTTTTGGATTTTCTTGTAATTACTTGTTTAATTGATCCTGGGTCAGTTGACATCTGATTGCCTGTTTGTCAAAATTAATAACTTTAGAAATGGTTATATTCTGTTCCCACTCCTACCTCAAACTATTATGGCTTTCTAATAAATATAAACAATTCAATCACATTTTTTTTAAATTTCTTGTGTTTTTTTATTTATTTTGATTAAAGTTCAGATTCAGTTTTATATTTAAGAATATTCAAGGGGAGTGAAATAAATATAGAAGGGTCAAATTATTTCTACAGTCTAATAATATTAGTCTGTGTATTAAGCCGTGTTATTATTTGTTCATAATTTTGTTTAACTTTTCTTTTACTTTTAATAATAAAAGTGATATTTCTCATATTACCATGGAATTAAATATTAAAGAAGTAACTCCATACATATCCCGAAAACGTCATCAAAACCCATTTTAATGAAAATGAGAAAAACAAAGAAAAGAGGGGGTATGTAAGACATTTTATGTTATACTTTTCTTAAAATGTAAATATTCTATATTTATTTGTAGTTTTCACAATTCTAAATAGAATATGAATATGATTGGTATGTTTTCTTTAAATAATATAATCCTAAATCGTTGATGATATTTCTTATTTTAACAGATTAGGGAAAATAATCCAATTTGTTTATTTTATTTTTTAAATAAATCAGTCACTTCCTTATCTAGTTACTTCACCTCTAAGAAGCTAACGTATCCTTCTTATAAACACTCGTCAAAGAATAACCAATGTGCCTCTCTAAAACGGAATGATGGGGCTTCATTTCATGAAAAACACTACACAAGCATCCCGACAAAGCAGAACTCTTTTATTTTGAAATATGTTGACGTCAATAAGACTGTTCGACGACAAAATCACGTTCACTAAAATACCACATTAAAACTAAGAAGAATGGAAATGTTTCTGTTTGTAAGGAAACATTTGTTAATATTTCAGTTATCACAAAACAGAGTACAAGGTGTTGCAACCAGGTTTATAAGAATTGGAACCATGACTAAAGAAAATAGAGGAGGAGATCGTAGGAGCAACGCTTATGCACCACATAGAGATTCAGTAAAATCATTTATCAAACAATTCAAATGCCTTGAAACACGTTATTGTAGGAGCAAAACAGAGTCAAATGTGTTTCTCAGTATTGAACTCAGTATTGAAAAAATGTGGTGACTATACAACATGCAATCACTCAGAGAACTAAAAGGGAAAGAAAACTTTTTGGATATAATTTCAACCCAAACTTGGTTTTGGTTCTCCCTGTGTAGATAAGTGCTCAAAATGCTTTGAGGGGGATGAACAAATTAAAGTAGAAGTTGAAGAAGAAAAGGATTCACAAATTGTGAGCAAAAGCTTTTTATGATCTACTTAAAGAAAAGTGGGATGAATTGCTTACAATTTCATTTGACAGACCAAAAAACACAACCGTCAAGTAACTTATTACAGCAGGCAACTTTAGTTGTATAATATTACAATATTCCATGGCACATCAAAAGATCCGTTAAGGGGAAACACATTTATACAAACATGGTCTGAGTGGGCTACCCAAAGGAGCTAATGAAGGGGTATTTTCTGTTTACCACAGACTTAGCAACACAGATTTTAAAGATATTTATCACATGGGAAAAGATGGGGTTTTTGACTTTGATTGGAAAACTGAGTGCACCTTAGATACAAAACCAACTGCACAGTGGCATTTCAAATTGGCACCATCACAGAGGTTTATTTTAACTAAATCTCAAGCAGTTAACACAGTATTTCCTCAGGGTGGAGCTACATAAGGACTGATCTGGATAGTAAAGGAAGAATGAATATATATATATATGTTGATCCATGGTACATCCGGAAACAATTGAGCGAGGCCAAGGGAAACCTGTTAGTAAATTGAAGCTAAAAGATGTTGAATCCCTACTTAGTAAGCATTATGGGGGAAAATAGTGAGACTTGAGAGTATTTGCACTACTACAAAGATGTTGTGGGTGAAACCAATTTTGTGAGAATATTATGGAAGATTATTAAAACTTAAAAAAAATAATGATTTAACTAACAGGTTTCTAATCTATATAATGACATAATATTACAGTGTATCTTCAAAGTAAGATAAAATAGCTCTCATTGTAGATTCAAATTCCAAAATCATTGTAGTATAATTATATTTTGATTTCAAGTTATTAAAAGAATATTTTATATCTTGAATATGTTATTTATATGATACAAAAAAAAATATTAACATAACATTATTTTAGTTGAAAAATGGGCCATCTCCTTGAGTAATTTGCAAAACCATCAATTTCTGAAATTTAAATTGTAATTCTGAACAAAGCTATACTCATACTTTTTTATCTTAAAGGTAAGGACTAAAAATTGAATCAGAAACCATTGACATGTTATATATGTTATATATTTTAATAGAAATAAGTTTTTTTGCTCTCCTGTAAAATTATGTTTTTTGAGATGATCGGTTTTGAAACTAGAGGATAAAATTATATGTGTATAACCTGAACAGGTTGTAAGATTGCTTAGGGATTTAACTAGAGCTAATTGTATATTATAATACATTATTGAAACAGTTAGCAATTGATGGCTTCTGATAGTTTTCAAGTTGAATTTTTTTTTAAAAATCAAACAGTCAAGATTTAACAGCTACAGTTGATAATGATTTCAAGATTTAAAATTACAAATTGAATCAAGCCATTAAAAAAAAATAAGTCAAAAAATCAAACCTATTAATAAATTTTCTTAAAGCAACAAAATCAAATTTTGGATACTGATGTTTGAAACCATTTCATCATAAAGTTTTATCTAAAATTTGTTATTCAATTTTGGTCAAATCACCTATTTCACGTCTTATCAACTATGTACAACTCCAGCATCATTGGGCTTGTGAGATCCATATTTAAAGACATCTCTATGTTTTAAATACTGTAAATATTTAAAATTCTGTAACCCAATTGATATGTTTCTTGTCTAAATATGATGACAAAATATATTCAAATTATTCAAGTTAGATTGATGTGTGGAGAAACTTTAAATAGTGCTACATTCTTTCTACTGCTCTATGAATTGTCATCTTATCTGTCTGAAACTTATATTATCTGTCAATTACAACGTTTACTAAAAATGTTTTTATTAATTCTTATGTCAAACTATGTAATCTGAAGCTGCCATGTTAGATAAACAGTGCCTATAAAATAATACTATATTAAAATTCTTCCACTGCTTTGGTTTTTTTAGAGCAACATCTTACTACCTGTTAAGGCTATACATTTATATATACTAATTATGCTAATGAATCATGTATGAGGAATGTTGAATTTAGAGGAAGCATACCCATATTTGCATGTAGAAAGAGTGGACAACCATTTAGGAAAAACCACTTATCATTACACCTGAACGGGATTCAAACCCTAATCTCCCGGTCATAAACAGTCTAGTATGTTGCGAGAGTGACGCCTCAGACCAAGCAGTCACCCGAGCTGATTGCTAACAAACATTTGTATTTTGTTCACAATTCTTCCCACAGTGCTCTTACTATACTGTATCTATGTAGCAATAAATAGCTAGTCCTCAAATGGCTGGATACTATTGACCTGTCTCTGTTAGCAATGGGCCCCGATTTTCAACCTCTTGTGGGCCTCATGACAAATGTGCTGCCATTAGAAGTGCAATAGTAGCAACAAAAAAATTATGTAAAGAGAAAATGTATGGAGAAAATATATGAGGGACAAAGAACTTGGCTACCACTAGGAAAAAGTTGTCAAGATCCCGGTAAAAAAAAGAAAAGATAAACCAGTGCAATGGTGGGCCTTTAAAAAACCAAGTCGCTCAATCTTAGGTATTTTGGTTGGCTTTAAAACCCAAATGCTGAATACATGCTAACATGCTTAGGCCGCTCGACAGTTCCTTTAGTCTGCGATTTACTCTTGAACTTGTCGCCCATACTTTTACCACTCACTAGCAACATGTGGTCCAAACCCATACCACGTGTGTCCAAACACCTGTTGGTTGTCATGTATACATAGTAAGCTGCACAGGAGTGGATCCAAGCAGTATTTCCTGCATGCAGCATATCTCTTGCACAGTTTGAAAATAATTTATTATTATTAGCACCGCATCTTACTACCCGTTCGGGTTATACGCACTTACGCTAATGTGTAATGGTAGGGTGATTGTGAGATGAAATGGAGGACCTACAGTTTAACGTGGAATCTGAACCACGGTGGAGGCCTGGCATTCCCCACATTCACAAGATGTCTTGTCAGAGGTGAAGGAAGGGTTTGGTAATCAGATAAATCCTTGCCGGGACCGAGGATTGAACCCCGGCCGCCAGCATAGAAGTCTGACACCTTACCCCTAGACCGCCAGGTCACCTTGAAAATAATTGATCTAAAACAACACATCTGCTGCTTTGGACACATTTCTGACAAAATGTATTACTAGCTGACTTCTTTATCCATTTTTGAAAAGTGGCTTTTATAATTGAATTAACTAGCTGTTTTATGAACTTCATACAATAATTTTTTTAATGTGGTGTAACAATAATGAGCATTTTATAACTGTACATAATTGAAATACCTATCGAACTTTGTCATTCACAATTTATTTTCTAAGTACTAATGTGCAATTAGAACATTATTTAGTAGTAGATTAATTAATCTCATGAGCACACAATCTCATACTTATATTCTAATTGATTTTCTCAGACATTATATTCTGCTACATAGGTGATTGTAATTGCTAGGAAGAATATTGACAAATCATAAGTAACATTTGCTTCACAGGATTATTCTTAATTACCTTAAAGAACAAAAAAATACTATAAGTACAATTCACTGAGTTTGTAAGAATACCTAAATTCACAAACACCTAACATCTACAAACATTTAATGTTAAATTCACAAATAATACAATGTTTCTGATTCTTGATTAAATAGCATGATATGAAGTTGATCTCTTACTGGTTAACACATTCATGGTGAATTAATTTGATGAACATTCTCTATAAAAACCTGTATTGCAACAGTTTTAGTAATGAAATTGGCACCAAATTCAGGAGAGTTGATAAGTGTAAATTTTGGTTATGACATTTTCTTCTGGGACGCCCCGGTATTAAAAAGCTAATAATAAAACATATTGTTTGATTGCTCTTATTGTTTGTTTGCAGATTGTTACTTCTTCCTTTCTTTTTCCATCCCATAAGGCAGTTTGTAAATAGAATAGTGACTGTAATTATATGAATTTTCAGGTATTTTAATGCATGCTCATTGATACAAAAGCATTCAACAACACCTTTTGGGACTAGCATGCCTATCGTTTGCGAGTTGTGTATTGAGTCCTATAGTAAGACATACGTTTCTTATTGTTTACTATGAGGGATCTAATTTTAGTTTGGTGTTGAGTTGAAGGACTTTGACCCTAGTGCTATAGATTATTTAGTTTAATTATTTTGTTGTGTATGTGAACCCTGAACTCTGTTAAACAGCTTAATTTTCTCAGTGCAGTGTCATATAGACGTACATGTTGAAGAAATATACCACTTTGCAAACTGTACAGACCATCTGGTGGTTTGGAGTGCACAGTCGAGGTTAAACTGCCTACTTCCCCAGTTTACTTTACATATGTGACAATCAAAACACTACCCCAAATCAAATTTCCAGGGTTTATCAGGCCCATTCTTCATTATTCTCGCTTCAACTGAATGTTACAATGTGCTTATAAAATTTCTGTGTTTTTGATTTTAATTAAGAACTGGTGCGATAGTTCCCCGGCAAGTATGTAGGCCTCTTCCTTCTATTCATCTATCAAGATTTTCTTAAACCACTTGAATCTTGAATGTGAGAATATCCACGGTAATATTTTTACTGCATATTTGATAAATGAAATAAATTATTTAGTATATAGGTGTACAGATAATATACCAAAATATTAGCCTATGTAGAGCACATTTTGGAAGTTTTGGTCAGATCCAACTAGTGTTTCGTAATAAACAGAACAAAATATTAATTAGTAATAGAATATACTCAACTAGATGTATTAGCCGTTAAAAAAAACACACAAATTATAATAACTGTGTTAGGATCTATCTACAATGGGATATTGGTCAGCTTCTACTATTGACATAAAATTAAAGTTTCAAGTGTGAAGCTACTGGTTTGTTTTCGAGGTATAATCCATCTATTTTTACAATATATTTCTTCAATAAACACCAACAAACCAAACATACTTGTTAATCATGTGCGGGCACACCTGTAGTTTCAATATTTGTATTTGTTTTTGGGGGCTGGATTCTTTATTTTTACATAATTATCCTTCTTGCTCTCCCCAGTACAGGCATGTTAGGTCCTTAGCTTTTTTTCTTTTTTAGTTCAGTGTAGAACATCAGATGTGCTATGTTTGTCAAAGAGTAATATTATTAGTGTAATAATACTCGATTAATAAGATTTTTTATAACCCATGAATTTAATTTAAGTTATTTACCAAAATAAATTTATACACAATATTTATGGTTTAAATATTTATTAAAATAAAATTTAAGTGCCATTCTTTTTTTCAAGTGTCAGCTTTTGTTTGAGCTTTTGTTTAAAACAAGTACAATTCAAATTGGATGTAAAGAATATTATAGAAAAGATTATAAATAGATAACATTGGCTAGTGAAAGTATAAAAATCAGATTTTCAATGCTCACAATGCAATTACCAGTACATAACATAGTTTTTTTTTATTTTCACTGTCATAAAAACCACAACATTATAGCTAACCAAAACTAGATCCTCCTTTTAAGTCGTTTTATAAAAATATTAAAGAAATAAAATTCAGAATAATTTTCTATAACTTTTTTTCAATCTATCAAATCATTTATAGTGTAAGCCATGCAATTCACTTAATCTGAACTATATGTGCAAAGTCCACAATTTTCATTCAAAGTGAAGTAAAATCTAATGTCTTAAATATTTCAAAATCCAGGTTAAAATTTAAATATTTAGGTTATTGATTTACATTTTGTTTATTTATCTAAATTCAACAATCAAATATCAGCTATATTTTTTTTTCGTTAAAAAGATTATGTCTTCACCTTATAAATCAAGTTGTTATTGCAACAGGTAATTCAGTTGCTACAAATGGTTGAACTGTGATTATTAATTGTAACGCACCTCTGAGTACAAAATGTTAGAAAGTGAAAATAAATTTGTATTTATCTGTCAATAATTTTTCAATTTCAATTTTTTAAATCTAAAAGTGTGGCAGACCCCTACAATCGTGATAAGTGCTAGTTGTAAAAAGTGTGTGGCTAACAGAGCAATTTACTCTCATTGGAAGAAGGACAACAATTAGGGCAGACAAACACAACATATTTTACAAAAACACGTTTCACACCTAGACTGAAAGCTTCAGTTTTTGTGTCTAGGATTAACCGAAAAGTAAAAACTGGTTTTCTCAGAAGGCTATGTTATATTCTCTATTGTTTCCCATTATTATGTGTATTTTTCCCTTATATACTAATCTTAACCTTTTTATTTTTTTAAGAGTCTTGTTATTCTTTTCTTTCAGTTTTGTTATTTGGTTTTATCCGTGGTGTAAAGAAGTAAAGGTGAAACCGTGCGAGCGCATGTTCTCCCACTCCTTCCTTCTTGTCGTGACGTCAGCATCGGGGGAGTCAGGTAGCTGAAGAAGGGACCACTTGAGGGAAACCATTCAAATATACCACCACTTTAGTGTGTTTAAATGTTTAAAATTAGGAATCATGCCAAGATTGCCAGCAATATTAAATATCTTTGTTTTCTGAAGGATGAACTTGACAAAAGAAAGTGGATAGTAGTATGTAAGAGAGAGGACAAATTTAATTTGAAAAGTTGTAAGCAATTTTCTCTGATTACTCTAACAAATATAATATTGCAATGTTTGGTGCTTTATAGATAAATTGTACAAACATTCATTAATGTATTATTATTATTATTATTATTATTATTATTATTATTATTATTATTATTATTATATATCATTAATAGCAATAATAAGCTTCACTACGTGCTCTTCAAGATTTATAATCGCCGTTAATCCAATCAAAATTATGTAGAAGATATTTTTGAATAAATGTGTTTATGTCACCATGTCACCCTTTTGAGTTATACGCATATTTAACTAAGCAAATATGCCAGGTGGGAAGATGATTGAATTTAGAGAAAGTGTACCCATATTTGCATGGAGGGAGAGTGAGAAACCATTTAGGAAAGGTCCCACTTTCGGGATTCAACAATTATTATTTATAATGTATTCATTGTATACACCTCATGAAGGTGGATAGGCCGGGGGTGCACTGGAGAGACAAGGGGGGGGAGGGGNGGGCTAGAGCATTAAGACAATTTGATTGTGGTTTCCGCAGTCACTTTCTGCATTAATATGAGTGACATACGAGCAATCCTAATATAGATCCCTGTGTTAAAGTGAATTAAATAAATAGGGGGAAAACAAAATCTATTGTTATGGGTCTTTTTTTCGGTCATCGGCGAAATAGATTTCTAGGCAATGGGTGGAAAATGTAAAAATGGAATGTTTCTGGAATCAATTTAAAGTGAATTGAAGCTAAAACTTGATGTATACACTATCTACTCTAAAAGGTCTCAAACTTACCTTGACTTATCAAACTATGGGCTCATCACCTAATCTACCAAACAAGGTAAGCTTGTTACCTTTCAGAGTTAATGGACATTATATATGGACAAAAGATAATTGAGTTTAAAAGATTTTTTTTATATATAACAGCCTTATAATTCAATGGCTGACTAAAACATTCTAAAATACTAATTAGAAGGATATATTGTTTGTCACAAAATAATACATTTTTGCCCCTTCACCCCTCTAGCTGGGCACCTTTAGCGAACATCCGTATCACATAGACGTTCCTCTGGCTCCAGCTGTACAGTCCCACTAAATAATAGTTTTTCAAGTTGTAAGGTTATTTTGCAAATATTATATCAAACTCACAATCATTTAAACAATTTAAATAATGATTTTTATTTATTGATAAATTGATAATCAGATTATTACTACTATCCCTTGTGAAATATTTTGGTTTTGAAAGCTTTGATGACACGAAAGAAAAAATTGACCAATAATAAACTAACTACCTAACATAACACATGTTTAACACTTATTTAATAACACATAACAAACATACAATCTAACAATAATTGTATTTTATGAATAACCGACTTCTTAAAGCATGGGTGGCCAACACGTTGCACTAGAAGACATTTTAAGTGGCACTATTAAGATTGATTCTTATTACTTCTTTGTAACAAAACCAAATGTTGATAAACACATGAATACCAAAGAAATGTAAAAACCTCAGTAAAAACTGAAATAGCTTTATATTATTTTGGTTTTAAAGTTTTCTTATTAAAAATCAGTTGTAATTTCTTCTAGTGTTTTGCTGTTTTACTGATACTCAAGAGATGTGGAAAAAGTATTGATACTTTACTATTATTGATATTTCACTATCAATACTATTATCTTTTACTCAATACTTTTTTTCTGATACTTTTACTAATATTAATACTGACACCCAGGTATTGGATCAGTATCGAAATAAACATTTTTTTCTGTCATCCTCGCTTATGCTAGGATTAAATGTTCACCAGGTTGGACTGTGGAGGAAGAACATATTACATGATTTCTCAATTCTCACTCCTTTTCTCTAAATCTAGCAATTTTACCTCATCATAATTCGTAGCTGTTGTTTCATCTTTGTCTATCAATACATCTTGATGCCTGAAGGGACGAATGGCGACCAATCTTTCATGAGTACAGTATTGAGACTTTCCTTTCGATAACACATCCCTACTGATACTTTTATTAATAAAATAAAGTTATATAATTATATAATATGTTATTTTTATTCCACTTTGTTGTCCATGTTGTTTTTAAAAATAATTTTTAATTTCTTCTACATTGTGTATTCTGGACACATGCAATTATTTCTTTCCTGTGTTTTGTATTCTATTCAGATATCGATTTTTGTGTGTAGTTGTCATTTTTAACTGTAAAAAAATATATTTAGATGCTGCTATATCCATGATAAAAATTACAATAGCTTGGCTATTTTAGCCATCAAAAGTGTCTTATTTATAGGGTTTTGTTTTCATTGTTACATTTTATTATTATTATTATTATTATTTACCACCGCATATTACTACCCGTTCGGGTTATACGCTTTTGTTACATTTTTAATTTATAAAATTCTACCCAACTGAAAGGCCTTTCTCCCTATCAAAATATATATTATATAGTAGAATATTGGTAGGACAAAAGACCTTTCATAGAGTAATTCCTACTGTGAATGGAGTATACCTCACTCAGGAGAAAAAAAAAAGTTTTTTATAAACAGGCTTAATACATTTTTATTTTAGTTTTCACATGACAGAGATGGTAGGGTAGGTTTAGAGTAGAGGTTTTGGGATAGAGTACCACACTCAAGTTAATCAGCATAAATAACTACACACAGGAGAAAAGGGTTGGCCACCCCTGCCTTAAGTGTACACACACATTCATATGCATCATCAGGAAAGGCCATCTCAGACTGTGCCTAATAAAGTAGATCAACAGACAACATTTCTGCTAATTCTGGTTTTAGTGCAAGCACAAGTTTTGTATGTTAACCTAAAATGTCATTAATCTTTTCTGTTGTAATCTATTTACTAGCTAATCACTTTAGCACTGACCTTTAGTAACAGTTTATGTGTGAACAAACTCTATCAAAATAATTTTAGCTGGAACTGCTGAACTGAATACGATGATTAAATTACTTATTACTCATTACTTCCCTGGTGAAGTCTATTTTTATCTCATACTTGGTCATAACTAGCCAAAGAATCAAGTGACTTAACATAACTTCTTTTAAAATTTAAATTCAAGTGTTGTGAAATTAAACGCTGGATCAAAAAACAAACTCAAATATGGAATGTTATTTATAATTAAATGAGTGTACACCGTATGAAGTTTTACAATTTTATTTTAGTTTTATTTATATGTTTTAAATATTTTAATTGCTCTTGCTAAAAATATATATTTCATTTTGCAATAATTCAAAGTAACATAATAAATAAGTTTTAAATAAAACTAAATGTAACACTTTTTTAAATTTAATCATGAGTTAAAGTGCAGGCTCGTTAAGTTTCACAATAATCTTGTTTGTCATCATCATTATTGGCTCTGTATGTTTCTTGAAGTCTGGCTGATTGATCTTCTAGGCTTCGTTTCAAACCTTTTATAGTATGCACCAACATTTTTTGTCGGAAATGAAACACCTGTCTTTGATAATGAACCTGATCACCTAACCGCTTGCGTTCTTCTTCCTGAGCTTCACGTACTTTTGACTCGACTTTAAGGCGTACATGACGTAACTGCTCCAGTTTCTCTTTCAAGCTTCCTCTTGTATGCATGCCATCAGCTGCAAACAATAAAAAAAAACTAATTGAATAGTATGACAAGTAAACCATATTAAAAAAATCACAGCTTTAATTATGAAAAAGTGAATATTTTTAAAGAGATAAGTTTTAACTATTTATATTATTTTTATTTTTCAATAAATATAAATTTGTTCACAATGTATGTGTACATAAATTTTTATTTTATTATTATAAGACCCAAATGCCAATATAATATTACCTTCTTTTCTGAAAAACTAATTAATTTGTATTTGAAAAATTATAGCTTTAATAGTAGTATTTTGCTGTCAATACATTTAAATAATATACATATGTTATTGTACTTATTTTATAAGTATTTATAATATCTGTTAAATGCTGAGGAAGTAGATTTTCAGCATCAATAATTGTGAATATTCTTTCTATTTTAGTTGCAAGATCAGCAACCAGGATTGAAACTGAGCCCCACATTTGTGCTGTATTATCTGCATAACGAGTCTGAGGATGTGGCTAGCTGGGAAACTCTAAGTAGTCATGTCAAACTTCCAGACCAGTGAGCTTATAACGAACCAACATTCAATGCGGCCCACAGAGCTTATAATTCATTTGGACCCGACTCTTATTTTCATAAATGTTACTGTATGGTGTCAGTGAGTAAGATAGAGGTAGAGATAGATAGCGGGTGGGAGAGTGGAAGCAAGCAGTGACCTACTGTAATGACTCATTCTTGTCTCCTTTATAAGAAGCTGATAACATTAGCTTGGATATTTCATTGCTGGGAATGTCCAAGACAATGCTACCAATGTAAATTTTTAATTATGTTTTAATCGTGCAACTTTTAAACAAAACAGATGGGATGAAAGGGCTTAAGTGGACCTTTAACACTTCAAGTTGGTATATTAAAAAGCATGGCATGCTAAAAAGAACGATTAAATGAAATTTGTGAAATTCAGAACTTTGGCATCATCTTGGGGGAATTAGCAGAATTTAGCTTTGCTACTGGCACAACATAGCTCACTGGGCTTGACATCATTGGTCGGATATTTCTGATATTTGCAGTTTGTCAGATTCTCCAGTGAACGGTCAAGAGAAAATGTTTGTTAGTAGTTCCCTACTCCAGAGTAAAGAGGTAATAAAACTATTGAAACTGGTCTCGTTTGTCCACCCTAGTTAAGGGTTGTGTGATTTATTTAACTTAATTTTTTAGTTGAAATATAAACAGCTGGCCATATAGACGGTACTATCACTTGCTTGTGGCTTCGGGGGTAACTGGTTGTGTCTAGGTGAAGTTCAGTCTCCGGGCGACGTTCGTTGCTAGGCACCGGTCTTGCGGGTCTTGCGGGTGGTGGTAGGGGAGGGAGATGGGGGATAAAACATAGGCAGGTTGGGGGGTGGCTAGGGTATGCAGATGATAGCCCTTAGGGCTTAAAGGAGAAATTGGAGTAGGTGGGGGTCAGGTGGTTGGTGAGAGGAGAAGACAAGGAGAGGAAGGAGAGCACTCAGGGGTTGGAGCAGAGTGGAGACGTTCGGAGGTTCGAGTGCTGAGGTCGGGGCAGTAGAAGGTGGGCCCTCGGGTGGAGTACTGTTTGGTTGCTTACATCCTCTTCAGGATCTTCTGTCTGTGGTCCTTGCTGGCGCGTTGGGTTTTTAACCCATCCCGTGAGATTGCCGGTGAAAAGGACAAGCCAGTGGGAAGGGTGGAGAGGTCAGTGAGAGGAGTTCCGGCAACGTTGGTCGCGGTGGGAGGTAGGGTGATGTCCCGGCAACGTTAGTCATGGTGGGAGGTAGGGTGATGTCCCGGCAACGTTAGTCGTGGTGGGAGGTAGGGTGATGTTCCGGCAACGTTAGTCATGGTGGGAGGTAGGGTGATGTCCCGGCAACGTTAGTCGTGGTGGGAGGTAGGGTGATGTCCCGGCAACGTTAGTCATGGTGGGAGGTAGGGTGATGTCCCGGCAACGTTAGTCGTGGTGGGAGGTAGGGTGATGTCCCGGCAACGTTGGTCGCGGTGGGAGGTAGGGTGATGTCCCGGCAACGTTAGTCATGGTGGGAGGTAGGGTGATTTCCCGGCAACGTTAGTCATGGTGGGAGGTAGGGTGATGTCCCGGCAACGTTAGTCATGGTGGGAGGTAGGGTGATGTCCTGGCAACGTTAGTCATGGTGGTAGGTAGGGTGCCGGCGGAGAGAGATAGTTACGACAAAGAATGCTCTTTCAGAAAAATGACAATTTATTTACATTATTTCTACCAGGTAGTACACCAGGGTTGGGTAGCCGGGTAGCCACTGAACTCTGCTCCAGGAAGCACCGTGTTGTATACCCTCCACTACTACCTAGTCTTGTCCTATGGGAGAAAAAGGGTGCTTCCCATTGGGATGTGCAAAGGTGAGAGACATTGGCCATCACGTGAGCCAATAGAGCATTTATTGGCTCTGATTAAAGTGGGAAACTCGTCACGGATGGCCTCGATAACATGAACTTTGGAGCTGTCCAGTCAGTAGAGAGGGTGGTTGGCGTGGTCTGTGCAACTGCGGGGGAAAGATACATGGGCCGACTGAACAGTGAGTCAAATAACATTGTTTGAATGCACTCAAATTGAAATATATTTTATTTTATTTTGTAAATGGTGACTTATTAATAACGCTTTAAATAGTGTAACCCTCAAATGGTTCATTTAAAAACGTTTAAAACATAAAATCAATGTGTTCAAAAAAATTGGGAACTGGAATATTATGTTTACCAAATAGATAGTAACATTGTTTGTTCATATGTAAACAAACAATGTTTGTATTGGCATCGTTTTTGTTTGTTCTAGTTGACTGGTGATGGGTAGGCCAGCTGCAAATAAAATATTTTAAATTTCTGAGAAAAAATACAGGGTGATTCCTTATATTTTATATGAGTAAACATTTTTCCAATTAAAATAAGATACTAGAATGAGTTATATTTACTTATGATGGTGTCAATTTTTTTTAATGCAGCCCTTTCCAAATTTTTTGTCTTCACTATGGCCCATATGACCAAATAAATTTGACACTACTGCTTTAAATCACTCCTTTTGCTGTACTTATGGTGTGGAAATAACCACTTAACCATATTGATTGCTATTTCTGTGTGACTAAAATATCAGTGATATCTAAAGAAAAACAAAAATCAAGCACAGTTTCAAACATTTGACCATATTTTCAGAAATAAGACTTACACCACATAGTGAAGACCTGCTGATAACATTGTCACCAAAAGTATGGGATGAAGGAATCAGTGATGAAGACGGTACAGATGAATGTGTTTCAAACTCTACTGAACCATCTTCTTCTAAGGATTTAGACTACCAACCAGGAACTGATGTCATGCTACATTTAACTAAGCAAGAATATTTTGATGATTTAGTTTGTGGCATGAAGATAACCAAAGAGCAAGCAGAACACCTTGGTTTTCATTTCCAAAATGAAAATTACTTGAAGCAATAATAAATCAACATTGTTTCAACAATACAGTGAAGTGTGTTCCAAGTATTTCACTATGGAGTACGGCATGGGTAAGATATTGTCTTGTGAAATAACTAGGCATTGGACACAATCCTAATGAATGGTACATATTTATTGCTGCATCAAAATTAAATTTGAAAGCAGTCCTACTGCATAGTATAAATACATATCTATAAGTTCCTCTAATTCATGATGCTCTTGAAAAAATCAAAAAAGTATGTCGAGAATTCTAAGTTTATTGAAGTACAAAGACTACTCTTGTTATGTCTATGATGAACTTCGGGTTATTGGAATGCTTACAGATTTAAAGGTAGGGTTCACAAAATATTGCTCTTTTCCATGGTATTGTTGCGCAAAGATGGAAAAAGAGAAACAAATATTTACCCCCAAAAAGTAATGTAAATGTTTCACTGGTAGAACCAGATAAATGTTCTCCTTACAATTTTGCATATTGGATTGACTGAATGAAGAATTACATTAAGGCCTTGCAGACTTTTTTCCAATATAAGGTCTGTTAAACTGAAAGCCAGAGTTTCCATTGGGCTTCACTTAAGGAAACTTATGAAAGATAAGATATTTGAGACAATTGTATAAGACACCGAACTGACAGCTTGCCTTTTGCTTAAAGGAAGAAACAAGAAAGAATAAAATTATGAATCCCTGGTGTAAACTTTACTATGATGCTATAAAGATATGGGATGCCGTGTGTCTTCGAAAATTCATTTTCTATATTAACAGTTAGTTTTTTATCCTGATAATTTGGGAGCTATGAGCTATGAACATGGAAAACGCTTTTATTGGGACATATCTACGATGGAAAAGTGTTATCAATGTCGCTGGGCTACCTCCATGTTGGTAGATTACTGTTGGTTTCTTAAAAGGACCATAATAAAAACATAACTGTTGCAATAATTTGTAAGTAGAATGTAGGCCTACATATTACCTTTGTGTGGTAATATAAATTTATAAAATTCTTGTATTTTAACTTGAAAAAAGTTCATAATAAAGTTTGCATATTTAATCTATAATAATTGTAGAAATTGGTAGTTAATTAAAAAAAAGATATTGCGGTATCTTTTGATGAAGACGTGACACACAAAAATTAGTTGAATTTTTAGAATCAGCACATTAACTTCCTTTGGAATTAACCATTTATTTTTCAAAGGTATGAAAAAAAATATTATTTTGTTGGCTAGTTAAATATTTATATGGCCTATACACTCCAATTATAGGGTTCTCATTCATCCCGTTTTTACCAGGACAGTCAAGTTTTTTGATCAAATTTCCCTGTGTCCCAAATTAATTCCAAATGTCCCGCTTTTTAAGTGTCCTTCCTGAAAAAAAATCTGTGTTAACGGATTTTATTCTGTGTTTTAGTATAATGTGTTGACCAATTTCTAATACAATGTTGACAGTACTTATAGTGATGCCCTTTTTTCTCTCCATGCTTCTGTTGGCAGTATGTACTTTATCAATTTCTGGTTAAATGCATAAAATGGTTGCTAGCGTTTGTAGTCAACCGGGCCCTCTGTGGGGACAGTACCTTAGCCGAATGGCCTAAGTCCAACCAGTCACCACAGATAGCGAGGTTTTAAATTACAACATAAAAAAAGGGGTAATCACAGGGGACCTATTTTATCTACCTTCAGCATGCCCAACAACACCCTTGTCTTACCAGAGATATTATGGCTAAGTCTAAAGGACATAACCATGAGGTAGTCTGGGTTCAGACAAGAACAAGCGAAGGTTACAAATACAGCCCGATGGCTCGTTTATTTGGATGATTATCAGCATCGAATAATATGTACAATTTGGTATATCCAACTTTGATAGAAATCAATACTCGGGTATGAATAACAAAGTAATACTCCTCATGATTATAGATACACAACAGGATATCATTATTTGACATTAACAGGGAAACCGTCCCTATTAAAATTTAAAGGTGTACAAATAATATACTTCCCCATGAGAATATAATGCTCTCAAAACTGTAAGTTAATATTTCCATCAAACTATCTTTTAATAGGTCTCGAATATAGTAAACATAACATATAAGAAATAAAGTCATCTGACTGTTAACAATATAAATAACCTAATACTTAACATTTCCCATGAGATAGTAAATAAATCTACAAGAAATAAAGTCATCAGACTATTACAAGACTTGGTGTCTCCCACTTAATCAACAAACACTTAACAACTTCAGATAGACTGACTCCTTATGACAATGATTCCAATCCTGACCTGAATATAGAAAGATCAAGGTCAAAGTTTAATCTCCCTCTTTTACAATAATTTTCCTAAACTTCGCCATGATTTGAACCATGACCTGAAATGTACAATGTTCATGGTCAAAGTTTAATTTCCCTTATTTACATTAAATCTCCTAACTTCTCCATGATTTGAACCATGACCTGAAATATACAATGTTCATGGTCAAAGATTAATTTCCATCCATAACAATAGCTTACGTTTAAGACGATCCTAGGGGCCTACAAAGCGCCCAAGTATTCCTTATACCTAACCAGCATCAAAGAGTGACATTCATTGCGGGCCACAGGCTTATATTCGATTCTACTCAGCGGGGGAAACTAGTCAGGAAAGAATTACATCATCGAGTCGTCACCAATATCCAATCACAAGGTCCCACTCTTCCACAGCGCAGTTGAGACTCACATAGCCACGGGGGTGGGGGTAACCTCGGACGCCCGAGCCACTGGTATCCACTTATAATTGCACTCTCGCGCATGCGCGCTTCGAACGGATTGTCTTATTTTGGAGAAGAGATGGGTAAGTGGCTGACTTCCCATTCGAAGTTTTATGCAGTGCGTACAACAAGGTCGTTCCGTGGCGTGATCGTTGTTATTATACGAGACCTCGTCCTTTCTGGTGAATAGGGTGAGTATAAAACTGTTGTTGGTGCCGGGTCAGTCTGTAGCCACGGTACAGTAGAGTATTATAATTTTTATCTTTTTTCCACTCTCATAGTGCCGAAACATAAATGCAGTACAAGTTAGTGATAATATTAAAATAGAATTTTCCTTCATTAAAGGTATAGATGACAGTGTGGAATGTACTTTGTGCAACTCTAAATTTTGCACTTCACATGGTGGTCAGTCAGACATAGTCAACCACGTGTAGATGAAAAAAACATAAAGGTGTTATTCAAAGTAAGGTATAAGTATAAGTAATTTCCTAAATTTGAAATTTGAAAACCCAGAGTGAAATGGAAACACAGTTATCACTGGCAGCACAGGAAGCAACCTTCACTAACTACACGGCAGTGCATAGCCGCAGCTTAAGTTCATGGACTGTACAACATCCATTCAAATATCAGAAGAAAAAAAACTTATTGAACAAGTTCATAAACCTTATAAATATTCTGATGAATATTTCTAAAATGCAAATTTGACTATGATTATTGTGTATTTTTTTAAAGTGCAATTTTTCTAATTAAGTAGGCCTAGGTATGTGATTTATAATTATTTTTCAAAGTGGAGTAAGTAATAATAATAATAATAATATTGTAATAATAATAAAATATTACTTAAAGAGACACATATTTTATATCATAGATTTTTTTAAATTAATTTTTCAAATGTGTAGTTTTTCCACAAAATTTCCAGGTTTTTTAAATGAAAATTTGTAATCGTCCCAGTTTATAAAAGATACATTATGGGGACCCTAATGTATCCTGAAAGGTAGCAATCTAAGCTTGATGGATTACACTATGACACTATCTTATAGAATACACTATGGGGTAATATGTCAATTTAAGACTACTAACTTTCATTGTAAACGGAGTATACATAATACATACCTTTCTGCACAATACAGTTAGGTTAATCCAGAAGAACAGGTAAAAGAGTATTTTCAAAACAAATTTTTATCATGTTATTTTATAAAATTTCATTTGTCATTATTAATTTAATGAAATTGCACTCTGTAACATTTTAGTTTAAGATACCTTTAATTATATTTTATACATCCTTAATATTTTGAGTAATTTTTTCGTTTAAATTTGGTTAAAATTTAACATTTCAATACTAGAAAGTGCAAGGTTTACCTTCATTAAACCTGTTCTGCCATTTAGAACAACCTTGGGTGACCTGGTGGTCTAGGGGTAAGGTGTCAGACTTCTGTGTGGAGGGTCCGGGGTTCAATCCTCGGTCCCAGCATAGATTTATCTGATTGCCAAACCCTTCCTTCACCTCTGACAAGATTTGTATTAATCACAACTTGTGAATGTGGTGAATGCCAGGCCTCCACCGTGGTTCGGATCCCATATATCTCTGCATTAACAATATTATCGGGTGCCCATAATATTTTATATAATGCTGCATGTCTGAATGCTTGAGATTGATATGGAAAAAACAACTGAACCAAATTTATTTTTATGCCTTCTTGTGTGTACTCAGAAATGTCACAGTGAAAGGATGTATTTGTTAGGATACAAGTTTCTTAGATATCTAAGCAATATATTTTAACTAGATTATTTCAATTTACCACACTCAAATATACTTGAATTAATTTTCAATGATTTAATAACACAAAGTAATTTGATCTCATTATTAATGTGATTTTTCCGAGCCTCTAACTTAAGCAACCCATGTGTGAAATGTAATAATAATACAATTTTTCTTATATAATTCAAATCTTCACTCATCCTTGGTTGGGTTTATTGTAGGTTATTATTTGAACTAATACACACTAGGTGACAGCGTTGGACTTCATTATTTACTTAGCTTAATAAATTTTATTTTGAAGTTTTATTATAAGCCAAAACACCAACAGCAAACACAATTTTCAAATGCCTAATTTTCCTCAAATCAAAAGAAAGATGTTTCATATTTGATTTTTCTACTCCATCCAAAAGGTTTTGTCACTAAATATAAATTGTCAAAAATGGTGCCATGTCTCACTACTTTTTTTAAAACACCTTGTCTTATTATCTGTTCAGGTTATAGCTAGTCCATAAACTGAGTGCACTATTGAATGCTATCAATAGGCAATGCCATCTTTACCTAAGCACAATCATAAGATATGTGCAACAAAGTAATATACATAGCTACAGAAACATTTTATAAAAATAAGAACATCACAGTAAACCACAGATCATAACTGAAAAAATTTACGGTATTCTTTTACAAGAACATATTGAATAACATCGTGGCTTCCCAAAGAGCATCATGGTTTACAGAACTATGTTGTCAGAAACTGTTTATTTTAATTATGATGTCGCTCCTATATAAGTACTATTTTACTATTTGATTTATAGTTCTTTAATCACAATGCTTATGGATCCCCAAAGTAATATTTAGTTTTTGAATTGGTTTATTTTTATTTTTTATATCTACTTATTATTAAATTTAAATTTTCTACCTTATCGCGAAGATATTTTAATGTCTTTTGTCCCCTCAGAGAAAGGAAGTATTTTGATCATGAAAATTTGAATTCGAAATTTTGATAATTGTCAACGTTTCATGATCTTCTGAATTCTAAAAAGTGGTTTTTGAAATGCTATACTCGAATTGGAGCCAAAATCATTAAGTTCACATGATAGATTTTTGTAATTATCTAACACTAAAATTAAGGGTAGTTTACTTAAGGGTGAAAAGAGAAAAAAATATTTTCTCGAAGTCTGCTCTAGCAATTTTGTTTAAAATTCGTATCTAGGCAATGTTAACATTAAAAACAAAAAGCTGCATCTAATTTTCCCAAAAAAATTACTTTGAGGGTATTTTACATAGGCGGAAATTTCCAATTTTGATTTATACCCTCAACTTTTTGACATGCAAAATAACTTATTGCAAAGTTGTAGGATCCTTAAAGAATAAACCTTTTATTTGAAAGAATATTTTATAAAATCAATATTTGACGAGCTATAGGAAAATGTATTTTTTTTAAATAAATCTTTGGGAAAAAGGGAGTTGGAAATGCATAAAACAAATATGTTTTTATAACAGTCTACCATTTAATATATGCTCTTTGGGTAAATGTGATGTAATTTTTTTCCCTTCCTGTTGCTATAACAAAGCTTCAACAAAGTTGTCTACCACAGATCCAAGCTATAAGCACCTTTGTCCCAATATCTATAATTATATAAGAACATCACTGGAATGAGTAGGACATAAACTGGTGGATGACTGAAATGCAAGCAGTATTGTTGAATGATTTTTACTTTCTCACTATCTTACAGGTAGAGAAAGTATTGTGATCGTCATAAACAATCGAACTCAAGATTTTTATGAATCTTGACATTTCATGACCCCTCGAATCCAAAAATGTGGTTTTTGACTTTCTGTCTGTCTGTCTGTACCTCAGAGTAGAGCCTAAACTATTTTACCAATCGGGCTAAAACTTGGTGTCTAGGGTTTTCATATGGTTTCCCCAAGGGGTTTTTGGAATTGGATATCTAACCCTAAAATTAAGGGTAGTTTACTGATGGGAAAAAAGAGAAAATGTAGATTTTCTCAAAATCAGTTGGAAAGATTTTGATTAAATTTCATTTCTAAACATTTATAAATATTCCAAACAAAATGGCTTCTCTCAATATTTCGGCAAAATGTCTTTAAGGGCTCCGGACTGATGCGTAAATTATCTTTTTTTAATATCTCCTAAACTATTGGAGATATGAAATTACTTATCATATCATTTTTAATCTCTCCTAAACTATTGGAGATCTGAAATTACTTATCATTACAAATATGTAGGTCTCTTTATAATATATATATTTTATAAGAAGCATATTTTTATAAAACTAGTAACTTTCAAGCTATATGTAAATATATATATTTTTTAACTTTTCAAACACAAAAGGTAAAAGTATTGTGACCACAATAGAAAATCTAACCTGAAATGTTGATGGATGTTGACGTCTCAAGACCCCCAAACCCTAAAAAGTGGTCTTTGCATTGACGTCTGTCTGTGTGTCTGTTTAAACTTAAAATTAAGAGTAGTTTAAGAAAAGGTGAAAAGAGAACAAATCGATTTTCTCAAATTGACTAATTATTTTGATTAAAATTTGTATCTAGATGTTGATTAAGATTATAAAAAAAACTGTATATTTTCATTTTACCTTGAAAATGAATTTTAGGGTACTTTACAGAAGCAAAAACTTCCGTATCTCCGCAATTATTTGAGATACTAAATAACTTATCAGTGCAAAATTATATTACTATTAAAAATAAAAAAAACTTCTATATGAAATATATTTTTATAAATCCAACAGTTTTTGAGATATTGGCAAATATATTAATACAATTTTGTGAGCTTTAGTTGTGGAGAAATACTACTGAAGTTTTAATGCAATAATTCTCAATGCCATCAAGTAATTAAATATAAGTAAGTATCTAAAAAAGTTTGTTGTCTTTCCTTAAACCTCTTAGGAGAAATGTTTTGTACAACAATGATCTATCTCCATTTTGGACTCAATAGTCAATATTTACATTTTTTATTGGTCCAAATTTATAAATGAGGAATTTAATAGCAATGCGATGGCATGAATATTTACAACACCTAATAAAATGTTGAAAATTTTAACCAGAAGTTGAAATTTTAATACAAAGTGTTGACCCTTGGGGACCCAACATTAATCTTTTTTTATCTGTCCAAACATACAAATGAGGACTTTAATTCTTTAAAAACAAAATTATAAAATTTAAAACCGGGACTCAAAACAAGTTTTACATAATTATAGTGCATTTTATTCTTGGGTTTGCTAGTGTATATTATTTTATTTCACTTATATTACGATTTTTGAGTAAATATCTCCATTTTCAAACAATACAGTGAGAAAGTTTGTGTGGAGTTCCGTACCATTTATTTATTTATTTTCACTGTATCTTAGTATCTGTAAAGGCTATAAGTAAACATAAACTACGCTAATGGAATAGAGATGAAGGTAGAAGAGGAACTGTACCCACATTTGGGCAGAGGGAGAGAGAGAAACCATTTATGGAAAATTACCTTAGTAAATTTGACTGGATTTTAAACCCCCCAATCTCCCTGTCACTAGATAAGGAAATTGCTCAGCCATGAACTGGATAAGTTAACTGCAAACTCATGAACTGTATAGGTGAACTGCTCATTCATGAACTGAATCCCTTTGGATTAAAAATGTGTATTTTGTGAATAAATGGTTAAAGTGAAACATTCTTCTAAATTAACTAGTTGAACTAATTCACCTTTTCAGTTATATGCGAGTGGACATTCATTAGGCTTTGGCGGACCCTCTGTCACAGAATTGAAGTGACAAAGCTGGGATTTTTCCATTTTTACTTAGCTCTGCATTTTACTACTTGTTCCGATTATACTCATTCCATTAGTTACTATTATAGGCACGTATGGGTTGAAGGGGAGTTCATTGTTGGACATTTTCCTTGCTCAACAAAGCTACCCACAGTAAGATTCTAGTAGGAAGAAACTTTTAGAGCATACAGATTTTTATTTTCTATTAAAATTATACGGGTTATTGTTATTATGATTATTGTTGTTATGATTATTACTATCATCATTATTATTATTTTATAGGCATTGATACTATCCAGCAAAAGTGACAGTTGTTGACTACATAACTTTACTTATAAATATATGAACGATGATAAAGTATTGTTTGTAACTGTCTAAATAGTTATTTCCTATGCAAGTAGGACTACACCACAGCTTGAAGCAATAATTATCACTGTGTACTGCTTGAACAGTAGCTAAGACTTGGTTGGATGTTATCATAACTGCCGGTACCTGTTTCATGGCATATATTATAAAATATCTACTTTATACACGTATTAATCCACAACAGTAGTTGTATATCATTGGTACCATTAAGATCATGTATATATTATTTATCTTAGTGAAACAAGAAATTTACATAATATATTTTGAACTAAATTAGCACTATAATGTCACAAAATCAAAAACTCATTCTATTTTAGTTTTAAAATGTGTTGATTTTTTTATATTATAAACCAATTTCAAGAACATTTTTGCATGTATTTATAAAAATTGAATCTTTAAAAACATTAGTTACATGCTTACTGTGAGAAAGTTTCAATTTCTCTGAAAAAATTAATATGTATCGCAGTTTTCTTCTCTTATTTTGAGAGAAACAAATTTATTTATGGTAGCATTGATTATTCCTTTAGATTTCAATTTTTTAATGTCTAAACCTTTAGGGCTTACATTCTGCACACTAAATATCAAAGCAATATTTTATAACCATTTAAGTTATTTTATGCGTGGCTAAGTTCAAAGTAATATACAATAGTATTATATTATTTTACACACCAAAATATGAAGATATCTCTGATAGCGCGTTTTAACCCATTGGGCAGTTTTGTACAATTCTAAAAGAGTTACTATACATGTTGAATATTTCACACATAATTTACAAACAATATAGAAAATGTGCTAGAAATCAGATTTTTTACTTGATATTGACTATGTTCATAAAATCTAATAGCTTGGTACTTACCTAGGCTGATTAATTCATTTTCTTTTGCTGAATTAGATTTTAGTGACTCAAGTTGAGTTTTTTCAATAGGTTTTCTTAATTTATCAAAAGTTGCATTGTGTGTATAAACTTTTCGCTTCACAGGCTCACTTTGAGGGCAGTACACAGACGCAGATAAAGCATCATGCCCCAAGTCTATTGATTGGTATGCAACTATTGATGAATGTTTATTACACAAAAATGCACTTTCTTTTTGAGTTTTATGAATTTTGAACATAGGTTTTGACATTTGTGCTTCACTTTGTTTCATCGCTAAGATATCAAATTCTGAAGAACTTGGCTCGAGTAAATGATTATGTTTCTCATTAATTTGTTCTTCTCTCTTAATTTCATCCTCACTTTTTTTTGTTATTAGCTCATGTTTGGGTGGCATATTAGGTTTGATTAAATTAAATGGCACTATATTGTTTGTATCTTTCAGACTACTGTTCTTTTCCCGTTGTTTGATTGGTGAACTCAGAAACCGTTTTGTCCTTACATATTTTTGTAAATCAGTCTTAATATTATCAAAATATACATGACCTTTATTATCATAGTTGTCTGAATACTCTGAAGACATAATGCTCCCGTGTGCATCTCTCTTGATTTTATCAATAGAAGGTTTTTGCTTGGAAGCCATATAGTTAACTCCATTATCAGTCATGTTTTCTTTCATGGTTACCAAAATATTTTCTGCCTCCAAAATTAGTTTTCTATACTTGAAATCTGCTTCCGCGTCTGCTTCTATTAATGCTAATTCTGAAGCAAAATTTGAAATATATTTTGAAGTAGGAATAGATTTACTTAAAACTTCAGTTCTTTCACAACCATTTATTGAAAATGAATGCCTTTTATCTCTTAGTATCATCGACTTCATGCCTTTACTTTTATCTTTTACATCTATAGGGCTACACACATTGATATCAGAACCATCAAACCCCACTTTAGGTACAAAAGTATTTTTTTCAAAACCGGTTTGTATACCAGATGAGTTTAAGCGCCTTAAGGCGATTGGTGTGTGACCAGCACTTCTACTCCCTTTTTCACAATCCTCAAGATGAAATTTTTGCAAAAGTACATGATTGATTTTAAAATTTCCACCCATTTCAACTCTATCCAAATTTAAATTATTAACACCTTTTTGGAAGCTCCCATTGAATGTATTTGCTGCATTCACTCCATTAGAAACTGATCCAACAATATTTCCTCCCAAACTTGTTTTCTGGCGAATGGAATACTTCCTTTTTTCACTTATAAACTTTTGTATGGTATGGTTAACTGGGCTCTCAACTGAGTTGTCACGCAATGTTTTGTTATTTGGTTTTCTATATTTATTACACTCATTATAACCCCTTTGGGTTTGTGAGTCCAAGCTTTCCTCATTTATTTGCCTAAAACTGCCTTTTTTTAAAGCGTGCTTTAGGTTTGTTGAATTATTATTATTTTTGCTAACTACTTGATGCCAAGAGCTGTTACGCTTTGAAAACGATTCACAACAATGCATAGTAGGTTTGCGTAATTGATCCACACCTGTTTGAGTTGTAATGTAAGTACAATGCCCTTTATTAATAATACCATTTGGAAAATGAGACGATTTGTTGTTTTTCTCGTGTGACTCTGTATCATAAGGCTCTAAATGGGAGCCATTATCAATAAAATCAAATTCTTCGGCATCCTGTAGAGATTTCTCACAACTATCATCCGCTCCTGGGTAGAAATCTGTTTCATCATAGTCTTCTTCACAATCAGTTGGGTCATTATCACTCAATATATCAGTTTCTTTTTCATAAACATAGCTTTCATCGAATTTTCCCAGCATTTCATTTAAAGTTAAGTCATCATCATTATTATTATCATCATCATCATCTTCATTACTGTCAGACAAGTTACTTGAGATGCTCTGCGAGAAATTATTAGTTGTTTGGGAACTAAAAGATGAACACGAGGAACAAGCAGTCTTGAGACCGAAGATGTTTGAGCATTCACTCAGGGGAAAACTTTTTTTACTTGAAGGGTCAAAAAAATCATCATTTGATCTGAAACAGTTGAATTAACATCATGTTAGGACAGTAATAAAATAAACTGCTGAAAAGAGTAGTTTATTAATGTTTTCCTGAATCTCCCTATTTGTCATATTTCAGCTGGCTGTTTACATAATATGTAGTGTGGATGAGAATTTTTATATAAATGAGTAATTGTTAGATAAACTCAACAACAGGATCTAATATATTCCCTGGTGTATAAATGGACTTTAATATCTTGGATGTGTACTGGACAAAACTATCCTGCATGGCAACATGTTTTTTATTGCAATGCTCAAGGTGAGCAGTAGGTTAATTGTAAGACTAAGGAACAATATAATTGATTTACCAAATTACAACCTTACCCTTAGGAGAATGCATTGCATTATTGATCAGGAATATCTAGTGATATCTATAAAATTAACCTCTAATAACACATTACATTTATGGAGTAGTTAAAGCTATTTATGCCAAACATGCTATATATTGTAACAACATAAATGACAAAAATATTTTAAATGGGGTGTTAATATAAGAATAAATATTTGCTCCTCAGCAAAAATTTTACTTTACATACATTACTGATTCGAGCCTGTGGCCTGAGTCCATTTTTTATTCAAGCTATAGATTTTCCACTACCAGCTTGCTAGGCCTGTCGTAGATTCGTGTGTTTTACATATAATATATAATCTAACTTAAGATTAGGACAGACACAACATCCAGCCCCGAGCCGTTAATTCATCACTGTGAAAAGGTAACTCCACATAACCAATGATAAATTTTTTGGCCATGCCGGGAATCAAACCCTGGATCCTTAGCTCATTATACAGACATGCTAACATCTGAACTAAGGTGTAGGTAGGATCCTCAGCAATAATGATTGACTTGGCAATTTTATTAAATAATTTGATCAACATTTTAAAGTAAATAAGTGTCATTTCTTATTTTTTGAATAATAAACATTCCCAAAATTATTAAATCTTCAACTTAGGTATTTGGTCCCTGATATTTAAAAAAAACTATTTGAAGTTAATTGTCATCAGATTATGTCTAAATTTGTCAACTAGTTAAACAGTAATGGGAATGTAGATGGTGGCTGGGGTTTTGGATAGACAGACAAAATATGTTTACACAATCTTGCTCAGACCCCCACTGTCTACCCTTACTCCCCCAAAAAGCAATATTTTATTAATATAGTAAACATATTAGCATGCTTTTTTTTTTCTTAAATGAACCCCAAAACTGCTATTTTTGTAGAATATAACTATCAAATGTTAATTTATCTTGTGAGCTACCACTTGTTTGTACTATGTTATAGTATAAGGTTTTGAAAAATATAGTCAACCAGGAATAGGAATATTTTATATAAAAAGGGGGTTCAAAACCACCCAAGGTGACATTGAAGATTTGTTATAATAGCCATAACATTATCAAATTCTAACTATATATATTTTAATTTAAAATAATATTAACTTAACTTTAAGAACAGGACACATCGTTAAAAATTAGTTTATGACTTACAATTTTACAGTACCATACATTAGTTCTTTTCCTGGATTTTCTTCATTTTTTGGATGAATTGTATATATTTTTGGCCAGATACTTTCATTATCTTTTCCATCTAACGATGATGAATCGTCTTTTAAACTTACACAATTTTGAACTTCAAGTCTCGAGGGACATGCAGCTACAAAATCATCTAATTCGTTTGTTTTGTTTGTATTGTTGATTGTGTGAGAGCTGCTAATGTTTGAATTACTGATTCCAGCAATAGACACATTGGAAGAGGTGTTATTTGACGAAAGCCATGGATTTGTTCGAATTTTATTTCTTTGTCTAGGTGAAGCAATAATTTGAGAAGAATTTTTGGGGGAAGGGCTGACACTGTATTTTGTAGGAGATCTCTTATTTAAAAATGTCGATCCAGTTTTTGTGTCTGATGAGTAAATAACATCCGATCCATCATCTAGTTGAACATAACTAGTTCTTATTGTTGCTGGGTAGCGTCGACTTTCATTGCAAGTCTCATGTTGATGTTTGTTAGGTATTGGGTCAGAATCATTGGATACAATCTGTGGACAGACAAGTTTTATATGAGTTTATTGTTTATTTCAATTATAAACTTTACATTGTAAAATTAATAAAACCAATTTAATGCAAACATTTTCTACATTTTCTCTTTTTATAATGGAGTACTAAGAAGAGGAAAGTGTTGTAACCTGGAAGGGAATTAGTTTATTTTTAGTAACATTTGTAAGTAACCAAAGCATAGTAAAAATAATCGCGATCTTTGAGCTGTGATTTAGTGTCCAGCTACGGTAATGCATATAGAAAGACACAGTCGCAAAAACGCGATTACAGTTTGTGGCACAGGACTATAGTATTGTTTAATACGAAGACAATGATCATGGAATTGGTGAGCATTGGAAGTACTTGTTTAAAAGGAAGTGGGCTGACAGTATATATATGTGTGTATATATATGTGTATGTATATATGTATAAAAATATGATTCCAAAAAAAGAGAAAAAAAAGATTAGCTATTTTTAAAAGTGTTTGCATTATGGTGTATCTTAATGTAAACATTTCATTGCATATATGATCTCACTCTAAATAAAAATATGTGTGTATGCGCGCGTGTGTGTGGCATGTGTCTATTTCCAGGAAGATATCCACTCATTTAACTATTCTTATGTTTTAAACCGACTTCTATTTTCTTAGCTTGAAAACGGAGGCAGTTCCTTTCTGCCCTGGTAAAAAGTGCAACAAACAACTTTGTACTGTTAGCAAACTTGTTTTGGTAAAGTGAAAGAGAAATAAAGGTTAAAAATAAACCGATAAGTTGAGTTATAAACACTTCGTCTACCCTGAAAGTTATTATGCTTACTTTACTTGTTTCCACTATTGTTCTGCTTATATGATAGGGCCATAGTGGAACTCATCATGATAAACTGTACGCTTTCACCATAAATGGAATGTACATGGACGTATACAGATTAAGAACGAAATTAAACATATATGCATTCACATACCTGTAGGAACTTTTTTTTTGTCACTGCGGTTCACTGCCTGTTTGGATTATACACATCATAAGAATGTTTCAACGTTGCACATAATAAAAATATCTCATACTAGTTTAACACTGTTGTGCCTCATTGTTAGGCACTCGCGTTTTTCCTCCGCACTTGCATAGCCCCAACACCAGACACCCTCATTACTGCCTGAGCCGCTCCACAGATCATGTTTTCGTTGCCGTCCATGACAAGTTCACGCTTTACTCTGCGCCAATAAAAACTCTTCGCTGTACAACCAGTTTCTCAGGTCGATCCTCGACTATGCGCGCATGCTTAGGGCCACCTGGCGGACACCTAGAAGGACGCAGGCGTTCCAGAGCGTTTGTCTGAGGATCATTGGGGACGCACCTTAGTACGTTCGGAATGTGACTCTGCATCGTGACCTGGAGATGATTACCATCAAGGACCACTTCTGGAAGCTGGCGCAGTCCTTCTACGACAGACGGGACACTTACACTCCCGGAGTCAAGCGTGCTGCTGGACGAAGGCAAACGTGAGTCACATTTGGGTGACGAATCGGACCTTTCTAGGGCCAACAGAGCTGGCGTGACCTCCCGAATTGCTGGGGAGGGGGGCGAAAACACCAGTCAACCGGATGAAGACAGCGGGGCCCCTTTAACGACCGGAGGTGAGCGTGCCGCTGACCGAACCCAGCAAGAGTCACCTTCGGGAGACGAAGCGGCCCTTTCCAGGGCCAACAAGACTGGCGTGAACTCCCAAGTTACCGGGGAGATGGGCGCAACAAACAGTGAACCGGGAAAAGCCAGCGGAGCCCCTCCAACTACCGGAGGTGAGCGTGCCAATGGTGGCTGCCACCAGGCGTCGCTGGCCCTTCTCGGGCTGAGTGATGATCCAGCCCTTTCCAGGCTCAACAAGGCGGCCAGTGTGAACTCCCCAACTACCGGGGAGGTGGGCGCAGACAGCCAGGTTGAAGTCAGTAGAGCCGCCCCCCCCCCCCAACTACAGGAGGTATGCGTGCCACTGATGGTCATAAAGAACTGGAGGACATTTTCAGGGCTAACAGCCCGCAAACCGGGAAGGATGGCGAAAGCTCCCGCCAGCACGATGGGTGGAAACCTAACGGTGCCAACAGAAGCCCTGACCAGGGGCAGCCTAGCCGTATTTCGCTGGTAAAGATCGCTGCAAGCGGCACTAGTGCGAGCGATATTGCAAGGGCCTTAAAAGCCCACGTCAACTCCGGCACCTTCCGCCAAGAGATGTTGGTAGATAAGAAAGGCCCGGCTGAATTTTATTCAGACTTTGAAGACCGGGCCAAACGCTTTGCGAGTGTCGACAGCTTGTGCGATTTCGTGGACGTGGAGGGATTGTCTTCAGAACCAGAACTCACGTTAATGCGTGATGAGTCTATCAGGGGGTCCGATGATGAGTCTGAGGGATTTCAGACCGTTAGACTCTGCTGAAGGGATAGGGCCGGCAAAACCAGGAAGCTATTGGGGAGCAACCATAACCATTCAAGCGGTAGCTCTGGTGGTGAGAGTGAAGGCAATCGTGGCCTAGGACAGGGTGTGCCAGCGCTGGAAAAAGGTGGGAAGCGGCGGGAACCTAATGGTATCAACGCAACCCGTGCCTCACCCCAGCCTGGACCTAGTTGTTCTGGGCCGGCTCACAGAGGCAAGGGGAAGATTCCTCCCATCATTTGATGTGATGTGGAGGACTACTCCAAGGTGGCGAGGGCCATCTGATCCAAGGTTTGAGAGCCGTAGGAGGGGGTCAGTCATCCGGGGGATCAAGTGCTCCTCCAGTACGTGTCGGAGGAAGATTACTGCACACTCCAGAAGTTCTTGCTGAGCTTGGGGATCCAGCATTGGTCTTATGAGATGGGACGTAAGCGACTAGTCAGGGTCGTGGTTAAGGGACTTCTGATACGGACAAAACCTGGCTGGTAAAAGCTGATGGAGATGGTTTTTCCCGTGAAATCCGTCACTCAGATGCACTCCCAGTGGAAACGAAATTAGAGGAGCGGAGAAAGGCAATGGTTGCCGAACTTTGTTGTTTCTCTGACTCCTGGGGGATCATACTGCAAGGCTGTACTCCATATTTGTCCTATGCGGGCTCCGCGCCGGGGTGGAGAAGTAAAAGTCGTCTGGTGGCCCGGTTTAGTGCAAGAACTGTTTCCGGTTAGGGCATGTGCGGAGGAATTGCCGTGCTAACCCTAGATGTGGGTTCTGTGGTGGTGACCACGAGCGGGATGGTTGCCCGAAAGAGAGACTATCTCCCCCGAAGTGCCTTCACTGCTCAGGAACTTAATGCTTGGCAGGGCTGTCCCACTTACAAATCCTTGTGGGTGGCAGGGCTGTGTGGGCCTCTAAGGGCCAAGACGGGAGGACGGATGGTCTAAGCGAAGGCCAGAAGCCCTCGGGGCACGCTGCGATACGGAAGGCGATGGTGACTCCAGCGTTAACACCAAAGCCGCTGGTGAAATCTTTCGCCAGTTTGCTGTCAGAAAGACTAACACCTCCACCTCAGGCCGAGGCACTTGCCAAAGCCACCTTACCAGAACCAGTGGTATCTGGTCACGGTCGAGGACCCATCCAAAACCGATCCTCTCCCAATCCCAACCCTCATTACCCCGCACCTCTATCCCCTCCCCTTTGCACTCTTCCCACCATTTACTAACACTCCCCACTCTTAACCCTTTCGCCACCACCACTACCAAACCCACTCCCCACACCTACCCCATAGAGTGACAGTGCAAAGCTCAAAAATTACATTGAGCTACTCAAGGGAATTCCGGGACTGGATCCATGGGACTTTTCATCGAGTCTCTTGAGGAAAGTCCAGGACTCTCCGAGTAGTAACCGTGGCCACTTGGTCATGAATAACATCATCCTCTACCTGGTATCTCATGGCAGTACACTTGAATAGAGGACCACCAACTCTGAAGGAGCTCACGGTTGCACTCTGAAACGCTGACGGATTTGCGAGGAAGTCTGAGCTTGAAAGTTTCCTGGCAAAGCATCGTGTCAACGTAATGCTGTTGGGAGAAACCCACTTGCGCTCCGCAATGAGGTTCTCGTTAGCAGAGTTTATCTGCCATTGGAGTGACCGAGC
Organism: Timema californicum; assembly: GCA_902141385.1. Classification (NCBI taxonomy): domain Eukaryota; kingdom Metazoa; phylum Arthropoda; class Insecta; order Phasmatodea; family Timematidae; genus Timema; species Timema californicum. The sequence goes on from CABFOW010002384.1 coordinate 79,635, forward strand.
GGGGAATGTGGGAAGGGGAGGTACGACGGTCCTGGTCTGAAGGGGCCTCGACCATCACGTCATCTCGCTTCCTCCCCTCCAACAAATGGAAGCAACGGCTATCCAACTAGTGACCTTGACCGGCCCAGTGCGTCTCATTTCCATCTACTTACATCCCTACCGCCGGTTTGACCGGGCTACAAGGGCTGACATTGAGGTGCTGCTTCGTGGTACCACGCCTGTTTTAATCGGTGGTGACTTCAACGCTAAGCACTCTTTATAGGGATCTAGGATTATGTGTGCTCGCGGTGGATTGCTCCGAGAAGGCAAAGATCTACACGGCTTTGTGGCTTCCAGCCGCCCACCCCTATCCACTTCCCTCACAATCCCCTTGATTTCCCGGTAGCTCTAGATTCCGTTGTCTCCAGAGGAATCAGAATGTGGTTAGTGCTGAAGTCTATCTGAGCTAGACTAGGATCACAATCCCGTTTTTGTGAGCCTGGAATGCGCAGTGTCCTTCACAGAGCCCCCGAAAACCCCAACCTTAAGCGCGCTGACTGCGACAGGTTCACGAATGTGTTGAGAGAGAGGTTGGGACCCACCCCTGCCTTTCTAACAGCAGCAGAAATTGATCGTGGTGCGGAGATCATAACTTCTGCCATCAAAGCGTCGCTCGAAGCTTCGACACCAAGGAACTGTTATAAGAGGGCGCCACAGGATTCTTTGCCCGATTCTATCTTCAGGCACGTTCGGAAGAAAAATCGGCTTAGGAAGGCTTGGCAAATCTCGAGGGACCCGGTAGACAAGGCCAACTGGAGCCACAAAGTCCATGGGGTTCGCGATATGGTCCAAGAATACCAGAACAGTGTATGGGCGTAAGTCCCAGGTACTTAACACTGTCCGCCCATATGATCTGCTCTCCGAACAGCCGGATTTGGGCTGGCTTGTAGAACTTACTTTTCCATGTGAAGAGCACTTTTGTGCTATTCTCCATGTTAATACGTGTGCTCCATATGTTCAACCACCCCTCCAGTTGCGTCTGGAGTCGCCTCTCCACCAACTGCCCTCGCCACGACTCCACTACTAGAACCATGTCTTCTACATACAGTGACAACTTGGTGTCTGGGGATTTTGGAATGTCGTTCACATACAGAATGAAGAGCACCGGGCCCACAAGGCAGCCCTGCGGCATTCCAACCCGGATGCTTCTAACTTGGGAAGTGGCGTTCCCAAAGGTAGTGGAGAAGGTGCGATGGGATAGAGAAGATTGTACAACCTTAACTAGGTAGAAGGGCAGGTTCAGGGAGAGGAGTTTTAAGATGAGACCTTCGTGCCAAACACGGTCGAAGGCCTTTGCCACGTCGAGAAAGACAGCACTAGTCAGCCTGTTGATGTTGAAGTTAATCTTGACTTGCTCAACGAGCCGGACGAGTTGATGTGACGTAGCGTGACCCACCCGAAAGCCGAACTGCTCGTCCACCAAGATGCACACCTCGCGAACATGTCGGGGTCAGTCTGGTCAGTAGGAGTCTCTCGAACAACTTGCCCAAACAGTCGAGAAAGCTGATCGTGAGATTGAGTGATCAGTGAGATGAAGCTAGGTCCTGGTCATTTACCCGGTTTATGAAAGCAGAGGACGTTGGCGCGATTCCAGAGCTTGGGGAAGTGAATCAGAAGCAGGATGGCATTGAATAGCTCCACGAGGAAGTTAATTGCCTCCAACGGGAACTTTCTGAGGACCACGTTTTTGATACCGGCGTGTCCGAGGGCCTTCTTTAGTCTTAAAGCGGCTAAGGGCCGCGACATTTCTGTCGCCTCCATGGGTTCAGGTTCATTCAAGGGTATGTACGAGATCGCACCAATGACCTGAGCCACGTGCACAATGTGCACCGATTCTGACAGGTCATCAGTTGGTACAAATTGTGCCTTTAAATGCTCATCGAGAGTATCGGTCTTCTTCTGGTTGGAATTGGCCACCCCGTTACGACCCATAATAGGTGCCCTCTGTGCGGGGAGCCACATAAAGCTCCTCGGTATGAATCACAGGGACCTTTCCTTCATGCACAGGTTCTCAATCTTGTTTTGCTGGACACCAGACTGACCTGGCGAATACAATGTACTGAGAGACTGAACAAGGCGAGGCAAAAACTGGGAATCCTAGGCCCACTGCTTGGCAGGCGAAGCGCCCTGTATACAAGGACACGTCTGGCTCTGTACAAGCAGCTGCTCAGTCTGTCAGTCTTGTGGGCTAGCGTGGGGCAATTTTTGTGGTAATGCCTCTCTGGCACCGAGGTCTCACGAGGAGCTCTCTGGGAGAAGGCAGGTTCGAGGTTTTTCTGGTGTTGGGAGAAGGGTTGGGTGGTAGGTCTCTTTACAATGCCTGAGTCCATTTTATGAGTTGTTCTAACGAGGTGGGGAAGCCGCCATGAGGAAGGGTTTTATGGTGAAGTAAAGAGCTCGATAACTGTTGGCATGGCTTGCTACCCTGTAAGGTTGAGGGATAACCTCCTCAGTAGTAGGATTCTTTTCAGACTGAATTGGTCTGTGGGTTCTTCTTTTTAATGGGTTTTCCCGTATAATTTTTCTTTTAGCTTTATCCGTATGATTTGCGAGTCAAATCGTTCTCCGAGTCCAGTACTCATCTCTTCCCAGGTAGTGGCTTAGTCAACGTATACTTCCCATCAGTATGAGGCCTTATGAAGGATCCTTTCCTTCATCACTCTGGGCTACAGTCTCTTGGATATTCCTTGTGCCTTAAGTGTGTCTTCGCATGTCTGTAGGAAGTGATTTGTGTTTACGTAGTCTCGCCCCGTGAAGATATGGTGTTTAAAGATCTGATCATGCTCCGTGGGCTCTACAAATGGCATGGGTTGTTCTCTACGTTGCCATAGCTCTCATAGTTTATACCGTTCTTTTGCTTTGATGCAGTTTTTGCAGCAGTATTACAGACCATTGGTGTCTCTTTCCTTGTCTTCTCATCCGAGGTAGTTGAAATAGAATCACTCTCCACACCGGTCGCAATTGTTGCGCTCTTGTCCCTCTGGTGGGAGAGTAACGTCAGGGCTGTCCACTAGATAATGCTTCCTCACATTGTCTATCTACCTCGGTGGCTCGGTGGGTGCACAGTTGAGAGACGGATGGTCCTGAGCGTTGAAGATTTGGAGAAAAGGAGGGGGGGGGGGTGCGTAACAACTTGGCACTTTAAATGCTTGTCAAAATTGGTATAAGACTAAAAACAATTTAATCATGTAATAATTCGATCATATTAGTTCGATAACTAAAGTTTAGTGTCATTCCTTAACAACAGATTTATATACTTGGCAATGTTGGTATACTTGGCTATGAACCTGTTACATAAGTGGCTTAAACCTAGATATGCTTGAATCTCTTTCAAGTTGTTAGTAGATGGAAAGTCTCTAGCAGACTTCACTAACCTCTCATTCTGCCTCATCCGCATCCGGACCTCAAACACATTTTTAAGGACCTTGAAGAAATAATGATAAATAGAAGAAACGATGCTATTTCAGTAGTGGGCTGGTAGTAGACATGGAAACCCAACAATAATAAAAAAGTCAAATAACTAAATCAAAATAGAATCACGTTTTTGAATTAGTATAGTCCTATAGGGCTTGAACTTGAGTCATTGTTCAAGTTTTGCTAGACCACGGAAATATGTCATGCTTTTAAAATGGACCTTCACCAAAATTATTGGGGATCTGTTTAGACTAAAATGCCTGAGTGTCTCTGTCTCAATAGACTGTCTCTGTCCAACTAGACTGTCTGAATGTCTCTTTCTAAGTAGACTGACTGTCTTTTTATAACTATACTATCTGAGTGTCTCTGTCTAAATATACTGTTTAACTGTCTCTGTCTAACCGGACTGTCTGAATGTATCTGTCTAACTATACTGCCTGACCGTATCTGTCTAACTAGACTGTCTGAATGTCTTATTTTCTCTCTCTAACTAGACTGTCTGACTTCTTTGTCTAACTAGACTGTCGATAACAGGGAGATCAAGGGTTGAATCTCATTCGGCTTTACATGAGGTTTTTTTCAACCACTGTTCTCTACTTTCCTGCCACGCAAATGTATATACACTTACTCTAAAATAAACCTTCCCTATCCCCAACGCATAATCGTAATTAGTACATATGTGTATAGCCTGAACAGTTAGTAAGACGCAATTCTAGAAAAAATTGTTATTAGCAAAATTAGATCAGTTTGGTCAGCGTTCGATTCGATGCAATCACAAATATAAATTATTGTTGATAGTGACGTAAGTTTAAATTAACGTGAACATTTTGAGAGCACGTATTTTGATTTAATGGAATCAGTTAAAGCATTTATTCAAACACAAATGATGCCAGTTCAACCACCACGAAAATTCCATGAACAAATGTGTTTGTTAAAATTCCAGCTATCAATTTGCCCTCCTCCCTTTTTGTTTGTTTTGTGGAAGCTACGAACCTGAAGTGTTTATTTCACCTTTATACAACAGTGAATCACTAACCGATACACAGAAATATAAATATATTCGTTCATCTTTGAAATACGACGCAGCCTATGTCATCAATTTTCTTGAATTAATTACCCAACTACACAGTAGCATGGGAATTAGTAAAAGAACGGTTCTAAAACAAGAAACTAATTGTTGAGAGATATCTTAAAGCTCTCCATGACATACCACAGGTGGAGAGAGAACCGCCTATTTCTTTGCGACAGTTACTAGATATCAGTGCTCTCAAGACATGAAAGCAACCCACTGATAGCTGGGACACATTAGTGGTTCACTTGCTTGGTTACAAACTAGACACGGCTACGTATCGTGAATAACAAAATTTATCATCATCGGGTAGGGTGTCTGAAGCTATTTAAACTAATTCTCTTCAAACTAACAAACCACAAACAATCCACATAAGCCGTTCGTGAAGGCAAGTTCAAGCTCCAAACAATTTGCAAACACGTGTTTAGTGTAACAGTATGATGATTTAAGAAATGCAATGCGCAACATCCATTGTTTCATTGTGAACAGTTATTTAAACTGTCGATTGAAGATCGATTAAACAGGTCCAAACATTTAATTTATGTCTGAAATATCTAAAACCCGGCCATATATTAGGTTAATGCAAGTCAGGTTCTTGAAAAATGTGTGACAAATTACACAACTTATGACTCATTCAAGAAAATGCAACAATGGATAGAAATAAAAATCAAGCTATCCCAACAATGGTACTTTAATAGTCAATGTATTGAGCCCAACTTGCAGTCACAATCACCAGTGACGGAAGCTCATTCTTCAGGCATTGTCAAAAATCCCATTCAGATGCTCCTTTATACAGCTTTGATTGACGATATAGTCGACCTTGGTTGTGTTGGTGTAAAGTGATCGCCTCAGGACCCGATGTTCATGAGTTTAAACCCAACCGGGCTCGGCGAATTTCTACAGAGCGATAAAACTCCGTAGCACAACTTCCTTGTAGCAGAAGTAAATCAGTTGGTCCTATGTTGATTTTGGCATGTAAACGAACCCTGAGGGTATGTGAAAATACATTTCCCTACAAAATTGATAAGCCAGTTCAGTCTCACTCATAGAGATTCTCATTCTCTGATATAGTCAGTCGGTTCAGAAAGTGCACGTTAAATACTTCAAATAAATTAAAAAAATAGAAATGATTGGGATTGTAAGTGCTAAAGGGACTTTATTAACTTGTAGAGCTTTGGTGGACTCTGGATTTTAGCTTAGGCACTGTGTCAACGATTGGGTCCTAAGCGAATAAAGGTTTATACACCTGTTACGAGTATACATGCATCTACAAATGAAGCTACATAAGTACTCTAGCATACCCTAACACCCCAATTTCCCCTTCGACCTTTGACCTCGACGTAGAGAGAGTGTGTATTGTGATGATTACGCAATGTTATTGTCGCTCTTTGATTGGTTGTTATGCACTGTTGTTTTTACTCTCTCATTGGCTGTTGGTTTTACCATCCCCTCTTGACTCCCTACTCTTCCCCTTCCCCTACCTCTGACCCCATTTCCAGACATGTTGGTTCTTTTTCCAAACATGTTGGTACTATTATTTTCTTGTTTTATTTGTTTTTATGTATAATCATTGCTTTTTTATTTGTGCGTAATGGTTATTTATGTATGCTCATCGCTTTTTTTATTTGTACTCATTGGTTATTTACGTCTGGGTAGGATTGGAATGGGACTTTGAAATTTTTTATTTAATTATTCATTGGCGTGCAGTCCATGGCATCGGGCGTTCCTCCCTCATCATCAGAGGGAACATGGAGCACGAAGCTTCCTGACGACAAGTTGAAACTCGTATCTACGTGTAAGGGGGGACAGAAAGTTTTTGCGTGAATAAAACACAATATAAAAAACATATATTTATTAAAAATTAAATGTATTACAGATATATATTAAAGGTTTCACAGACATCATACATATTATTTATTATACACATTTACATAAATGCCGTTTATATTCATTCATAATATTTTATACAGTATATTTTAGATTCGTTAGTAAAATTGTTTTAAGTTCATAATCCAGCATATAATTGTCTAAAACGACGAATTTACGTGTATAGTAGGTAACACTGATAATATCCAGGTTTATGATGTGCGTTTTCACCGTTGCCTGTTCGAAATCGATGACATCCGCTGATTCAGTTAGCATGTCGCATACATCCACGACGAGTGTTTCGATATAATCGTTGCAATAGTGTGTGACGGGTGTCGACCACATATCTCGTCGGTCGACGGTGACGTTGATGATGTCCCACAGATCACAAGGCGCACCCAGCTAGGTGACCCGTTTGAGTTCGGCGTCTTGTTTCTCACTGATGATGACCATACGGTCACCGCACATGCATTCCAGAGAGATTTCATGATTATTTAGACTAATATTCTGAGAAGGTTGAGTGTTGATGAAAAACTTTGATATGATCGACTTGTAGCTGCCCAGGTCTTGCCACTCTGTACGGTTAAACACCTCAAAGTTGCCTCCGCATTTTTCTAGCCGGACATAGGGCGTAAAGTTGCTCTGGACACTCATGTGACGATGACTCGCTTGGAGTTGACTTCGTCTAGTGGTAACAATGTGTTAAAAATACTGGTAATGGCGAGCGGCTTCACCGGCTTTGCGTTGCGGGCGCAAACGTCTTGATCTTCCATGATATTTGTTCGATTCGACTACTGTCATGGTTATGGTCAGCACGCCGCCGGGACAACCCATTATAGGCACACGGTGAGTGGACTCAGCCTCTTGATGGGCGGCAGGACCCTACAGTCTTGAAAAATGTGTTGTAATAATTCCCCAACTTAGCATCGTGGCCTGTATGATTGGTGGGCGAGAATAAGCTTAGGAAAATTTTCATCGGAATGTTCTGGGCGCGATAGAGAGGGTACATGAGACAGTAATGCCCGCAAACGTCTGAGGCGATGATTTGAAGTTGTAGCGTGCTATGGGACGTACGGGAAGTGTTTTTGCGTATAAAAGCCAGATGTGAATTTATACGGGGTGGAAAACCATAACTGTCAAAATATTCTCCCACGTTGTTCTTGTCGATAAAGATGGCGACCCAATGCGCCCCAGGCTTTGTGTGTGGATCAGTGTTGATGACATAAGCGGCAGGTATCGCTATTCTTGCGGGTAGTTTATCAGCAGGGACCGTACAGAACGGAACCGCGGGTTTGTTTCCAGCGCATGTCTTATGGTGTGCGTGTCCAACTTCAATCATCCAATCTCGAAGTCCCCAAACGATGGAGGCCGAATAGAAATTCCATTCAGAACTATGTGCCAAGCACATACTGTGGCCCAATTTAAGTGTTTTCAAACACGAACGACCTCTGTCGTACAGATCTACGATGGGTGTTGAGGTGTATTTGACTAGAAACTCTTTCTTTTCTGCCCCCTTGACGTTGACGGTTTCTGCAAGTGGTGTGGCATGGGAGATGTGGGATTTGTGCAGGCTGTAATCCATATCACTGCTATCCCAGGGAATACCGTGCAGATTGTTTACAATGTAGTTGGCTTGCTTTTTAGCGGTGGTTGAAAGTTCCTCGATATCGTACGGGGGTTTTGACACCCAATGTTAAAGTAATGTACCACATTAGGATAAAACACTCATTTCCTTGACGATAAGTTGTTTGCTGTCGTCGATTAAGCCCTGGAAATCAACATTGACGTCCACGATTTAAATGACGAGTTTAAGGGTCGGAAAGCCGTTTATATTAACTCCCATAATCGATCACGACGTTTCTGTCCTTGTCAATGGTGATGATGTTGGAAAACTCTCCGTACACATACAGTTGACATTTTCGGTGAGAGCTCTGGTGAAGCTCACTTCGATGCTCAGAGAGCCGTGTCTCGTCAAATTCCAATGCAATGTCATGTGGGCGGACAGATTATGTGTGATATCGAAAGCCATGCGATGATATAGCTTAGGGAAGGCTTCCCATGTGATATCGCTACCTTCGTTCATAAAATGGATAACCGTTCCAGAAAACAATGTGTGGTAGGACATGAAATGGTTGCCGTTGAAAAAATTAGTCTGTAGCGGTTTTGACGGCACTTGTTCCCCGTCCACGTGCTGCGAGAAATGGTTCATTCCATAGGTTTGGAAGTTGAACGGGTTCTTGGTGGCGTCTCCGTTGAACGCCAAATTTGATACAAATCCCACGATGTATCGTTTGGTTAACAGTCCAGTGAATACGTTGTCCAGTGATTTCCCTTGAACGCCCGTAGGAATAATGAGTGTTTTTACTTTCACGCGGATGATGGGATACTTTGCGGGACCTACTTTTAATGCGTTGGCATGTGTCAACAGTATAGAAAGTGCAACTTTGACACGTTGCAATAGAAGACCGGCTTCAGCGATGTGAACCTTAATGTGAGGGAGTTCAAAGACGGCCATAAGACTAAGCCCTTCTCTGGAACGGTCCAACTTGATTCTGAGTTCGGTGCCGTTCAAAAGATATTTCTCTTGGTTAAACACGTCACCATGTAGATACCCCAGAAGATCTACCGTCTTACTTTTGCGGTGAGACTGCGACGGGCCTTAAATTACTTGTAGCTTGCGTTAGCCTCCCCAAAGTTTCCGGGGCTGTCTGCGATTCACAGACCACAAGTCAAATGCGTTATTTTGGCTTCACTGTTGTAATTGAGCAGCGTCTCAATGTACGCTCTATAGGCATACGTGTTGCTAGGCGGTGAGACTAGTTTTTGGTTTAAAAACACCCACCTGTGTGAATAGCGAATGCAACCAGTAATTGACGGGAGCAATCTGATCCACCTCTGTGAAAGCACCACTGTCGGGTTTCATTATGGCTGCCCTGAGATAGAACATAGTCTGTGAAAGATCGATAGAGAACTATCCTTGTCCGGTAATGGTAAGTTCAATGGGTGAATCATCGGTGAGGGAATAAACAGGTTTATACTGGAGCCATTGCCCACTTTCAAGACTGTTTTGAGTGGGTGGGACGGAAAAGAGATCGAGTTCACTGCTGGAACACTCGCAGAACTGGAGGTGTAGAAACGAAATTTTAACTGAAAATATCTACCGCTTCCTTCTTGACTTTATGCGTTGGGCAACGACAAAAAAACTGACGTTAGTGCTTCTTACGACGCTCTTTATAGCCTGATCTGGTCATCAGTGTCTCGATATTCTGCTTCGCCTTCCGTTTCAGGTTTGTTCCAGCCTCGCCGACACGGTGCCGTTGAACCTCTTTGAAAGGAAGACGCTGATTTGCCACGTCGGAAAGCACGTCAATACCCTTATGAAGCCCCTGTTTTCCAATGGCTTTATACCCGCTTCTCAGCAACGGTACGACGCTCTTTAAAAGGCCGCTGAAAAAACTACCTATCACGTGCCTGCGTTGATAGGGAACACCGTGGTAGATCGAAGATATTTATGTAACAGCCTGGTTGAAGTAGTATATTTGGTAGGGACAGTTCATGTTGAGCAGCATCGAGAATGAAGTTTCACGCACACTTTTACAAACTCGAATGGTACAGGTTGACCAGTGTCTGTTCTAGGCTTTCAATTTCCCTTCTAAGTACGAACACTAGTGCAACGGTTCTCTTATGTATGCCGTAGAGATAATATATGTTGTTGATACCGACGATACGTAAAAGCGGTGCCACAATGTCACCCACGGGCTGAGGATCGACGATGTACATTTAGATGTACATTTGCGAGGGCAAGCCTAGTAGAATTTTGGCGGCGTACACTGACTTTGGAATTTTGATCAGCTTAGTCAGAGGATCGAAACCGAGCTGTAGAGTTAGTTGGTTTGATAGAGTCAGCAGCTGTATATGTGGTGAAGAAGAGATAACGTCCACTTTTTTGTTGGGGTCTGTGTACTTGAATACAACTCCGGGATCCCATTTATACCTATCCACTTCGTTTAGGGCTTTGATCTATTCATGGATAGTTCTGTAGTTTCCAGGAGGGATATGATCCTCAAATATTTTTTTCACGCCGTTAGAGTCCACCCAGTTATAACATACAATATTTTGGACCACGGGTACGGAGGTGAAAGAACACGTATATTGGGATTCGGCTAGAGCGACTTCCCACTGGCCTTCTAGTGTTAGACGGTAGGGTAGTAACGTGGTGAAATTCGCGAGGGTATTTTTCAAGAAATATCTCATAGAGCTGTCACGTGGCAGAGTGATGTAAAACTGGTCCTTCATGGTAGAGCGCTGACGTAACTGGCAGGAATCCAAGAATTAAACTTGGTGGGGTAACATTTTCACTGCACGTAAACATTCTTTCTGGATTCTTTACCCTTGACACGTGTATTTTATCAACTTTAAAAGTTTCGGGAAGACGTCTGCGTTGCGATTTGGGTTCGTAAAACATTCCCTCCAACTCCTTGCCAACAAGATCGGTCAGTCTGTAGACGACAGGTAGTCGCAGCACGACACTGCTGGCTTTGACAATTTTTTCACTCCAATTGCTTTCGTATCCCTTTTCAAACAACATTTTGGATTTTCCAGTACGCACCGTGTCACCGACTTACATTTTTGGCTTACTTTTCGAGTTTGGACGCCGTTTGTCATACAGATTATATCTGACTTGAAGAACATTGTTTCCTGAAAAGTCAGCAGGCGCCATCTTGATACGGGAATGTTTTGCGCCGTTGTAATCGTAGACTAGATCTTGGAGGACGTCCACATACCGATACGTGTTACTTTTGGTAAAGTAGCGCCACATGCGCTCTTTCAAAGCTCGATTGATTTGTTCCACGATGCTTGCCTTCACGCCCGGATTATGAGTGGTGTAGGAATGCACGCTATCTTGCTTGAGAAATTTCCGGAATAGACGTGACGTGAACTATGTCTCCCTGTCCGTCTGTAAACTTTAAGTTTTAAGGCCGCTTTGTTTGAAAATGTCCCAAAAGGCGTCTCTGTCGACACTTCCCGTTCTGGATTGAAGCAACCTCGCCCAGGCCATCCTGCTAAACACGTCGATGACGGTGAGCAAGTACACTACACAATCGTTGTATTTTCCGAGATTTCGCATGTTGTTGGGACAGGCTTGCCAGTGATTTTCAAAGTTTGACACCACATACTTGTTGTGTAAGGTATAAGCGTCCTGCGCACGGAGCCATTCTCTCACTTTGTAGGGGTCTCTCTTGGACGCTTTAATGGGCGATGCCGCCCCTGAAAACCCTGCAGGATGAGAAGGGTCGTAGTAGATGTCGGCTAAACGGGCCATTAAGCTCGGAACGGCAGCCACTGTTTTCGGCCACCCTTTTCAGTTTCTTCTTCTTAGGACGTTGCGACGGTGTAATTTGTGTGTACGGGTGTCGAATTTATAATGGGTGCCAAACGTTTCGGATTTACAATAAATTCTTTCGGGACGTTTATTTATTGAAGTGCCGTGAGAAACTCTCGCCACCCAGACGGTTCGTCGTGTCTTCTTGCTTTGACCAGATCGTTGATTAAATCCACAATATTGGATCCACGGAGAGTAGTATCATGATACTCACTTCACCGTTTGAGTTCCATCTAATACCGCCACGGGAATAATATATTCTAGTAAATGTTCAGCTTCTTTACGTGCCTGTATTGGTACAGTTTGATTACAGCACGGATGGGAAGTACAGACACTTCAGGGGTGGTCATGGTGGTAATCTTTTTAGGTGTAGGAGGGTGTTGACTAAAGTTTAAATAGCACTGTAGCACTTTTTGGTATAAGGTCCATTTAGACTTTTCGTCAAGGTTTAAAGCGAGGGGTTTTTTTTCATTTCCTTGTCAATCTCAGATAACACTAGATTTGTGGCCGATATCACTTATTGGTGATGTTGCTCCTAACGGTGTAATGTTTCCGGGGACACCAGTATCATATTTTTCGTCTGTTCCATTATGTACTTGTTGAATAAGTAACCGAGGACATCGCTGATTAAAGGGGCTAAAAGTAAGGGGTGCAACGCTCCTCCTTTCTGAACGAGTAGTCATCTCTTCTTCTTCCAACACTCTCTTCGTTTGAACAGCTTGCGCAACACCAGCTTGTGCACTTAACTTTGTCTTTTGCGCATTTTTCAACAGAACTCACTCTTTTAAAGTGTTTTATGCACACTCGCATACAGAGTCAATCAGATTCTTGTCAGCCGTTTCCAGCAAAGCGACACGTTGATGCGGGTTCATGCGATGCATCGCACGTAGCAGAGGGGATTGCTTCAACACATTGGGACTCATGGTTATGAAATGATCTGTAATCGGGAAGTGTCAGTGTTTTTATAGCTTTTGCGTAGTAGGTACACGCAGCACCCGACATTTGTGCGGGTTCTATTTCTAACTATTCGGGTGTACCTTGTTTGAAATCTAACAATATATACCCGTAGGGAGTACTTGTAGCATCAGCGTAAGCCTCTTGTAGAACATGGGGGTTTTCAGGACAGACTTGACGTGCAAAGTGTTGAATCTGAGTTTTATATCTGGGATTTTTTTTAAACACGATATAATGTGCGTTTAAGAAAATGTCTATATGGCCCTTGTCCTGGTAGAATATATTTTGTGTAAGGTACAAGACGCTAATATTTTATGGTGGCATCCATTGGAGAAAATATCGACGACCACTTCATTGGATTCACGCTTCAGGTCATCCAGGATAATCAGCTGTGGATAGTAATTACAGGTGTCATACATTTCCGGCAAACTCTTACAGAATATGACGTGGGGACTTGACACGTCTTGTTCGAATCCCGGTTGCCATAAATCATAATACCATGTGATTTTATCAAATTTAACGTCATAGATTGCGTCCAAGTTAAGGATAAAGTCGGCTACAAAATGTGACTTTCCACAGCCGGAAGGGCCGCTTATAATGGCCGAAAATGGATGTTTCAACTTGTCCATAATGTTTGAGACTTAACTTATAAGTTAAATTAACTTGTATTTATAGGATAGACGTGTGTACACGTTAAAACACAAACATAACAGTTTTTTATAATATTTATTCACATAAAAAATAGCTCACACCGTGAAATGTATACATTGAATATTTATTTATAAATATATCTCACAACGTGAAAAGTTTACTTGGAATATTTATTAACACAAATCAAAGTTTTAGAATATAGCTCACGCCATGAAAAGAATACTTGGAATATTTATTTATACAAATCAAAGTTACTCACGCCATAAAAAGTATACTTGGAATATTTATTTACACAATTCAAAGTTTTACAAATATATCTCGCATAATGAAAAGTATACTTGTAATATTAATTTTCACAGATCAAAGTTTATACAAATATATCTCAATCCATAAAAAGTATTATTGGAACAGTTATATACACAAATCAAAGGTTATACAAATATATCTCACACCATCAAAAGTATACTTGAAATATTTATTTGCACACAATAAACGTTTATATAAATATATCTCACACCATCAAAGGTACACTTGAAATATTTATTTAATTTCAGATAAAAGTTTTGGAAATTTTGCTCACGCCATGAAAAGTATCCTTGGAGTATTTATTTACAAAAATGATAGTTGTAGAATATATCTTACAACTTGAAGTAAATTATACACGTTTAGGTATAGAGGATACAATAATTAATTTCTTGAGCTCGTAGTGGCAATAGTGGCTGAGGTATTAATTTACGAAGTCAAGTTTAAAAAGTATTTGAATGTATGTAAACAGTCAAATGGTTTCAATTTAAAATATGTAAAAGGAAAAAAAGACTAGAATTAAAAATATATATATAATATAAACAACTAATTATTTTTACTAGAAATAATGAGGTAGGTGTATAATTGTACTAGTGGGAAAAAAAAAGGATTTATAAAAGTATCCCGGGTGCTTATATAACTCAATTAAAAAATATGCGGGTTTACATGCAGAAAAAAAAAGAAATAATCTCAAATCTTTGAAAAATGGTATGTCAGTGGAACTGTCTAGAATAAAAGAAACAAAAGGTGATTATTCAGCCCGTCTAAATGATCACATTTTAGTCGTGGCGAGAGCGTTTACAAGGACTCTGATACCCAAACGGCAAAGTATTATAATCATCGGTTATTCGCCGTTTGGTGAACACGGGTCAGTAGACTTTAGTCTTGAAACGGTACATATTCGCAATAGCATTTCTTAAAATTTTTTGCGGTAGCTGTATGTATCTTTCCGTGGCCTGTTCGGCGACCATCACTTTAAAAACCTCAAAATTAACGTCGTTCCGGTTGCCATAGTTTATGGTGATCCCGCGAACCTTGCACACCGTTTTTGTTTTGGCAGGATCGCCACTAACACAAACTCGGTACGCATAATTCTTGGGACCGCCAGATACAAAGACGATAATGTAGCTTCCCGGACCGTAATCTTGAAGTTCGTCAGTGAGGTCACCTAAAAACTCTCCGGTGAGTGGACTTCAATCGCCGGGGCGTTCTGTGAATAGAACGTTATCTGTATCCTGATACAAAACGCAGTCCCCCAATTGTTAAATGATGCTGTATAGGTGCAACCTAGCCATAGCAGTTGTAAAACATGCCACCACCACACTCGTGTTAGGGTTATGGCGCAACGCGCCACGCGCATGCTTGTAATTGTGGAACATAACGTCATCACTTACATCAATGACGCTGTCCACGGTGTCAGGTACTTGTGGATGCCCTTATATTCGTTGACAACGGCTAAGTGTTGTAAATAGGGTCTTTGCTCAAACTTTCCCCATAGCGAATTTAAAAAGAGTTTAGCCAAAGTGCGGAGACAAGGGTTTTTAAAAACCGAGACGAAATAGAGTTTTACCCCTTCCCTTTCCTCATAATTTTGAATGTAAGCTAACTTCTCATTTTGTGAGGTACACCAAGCTGGCCATCCGCTGGATTATTGTTTAATTTTCAAAAAAGTATCAATATACCCGTGATTCAATCCGCCAGAACGTGTCTGATGATCGTAAACAGATACAACGTACTCCAAAACTTAGTGTACTGCTTCAACGGTGTAGCATTTCTCAACGGCTTTCCGAATTTCGTCAATCACCCAGACGACTGTCAACCAGCGATATTTTTTGTCATTGTGCTGACACGCACTTTGGATTTTCTCCTCCCCGCATTTCCTGCACAAGATGAACATTAAATTGCCGTGCATACCTGTAGTCTATACGAGCATGAATAAATCCCGAGTAGGCGTCACTGTAACTTCTACTTGGTCTATAGACGGACAATTTGGTTCCAAGGGAATTTTGGGGTGGCCGATGGAATATTTTTTGTACTTGCAAACGTAAGGATACAATGAACACACATCCAAGTACTTGATCTTCTCTCCAAAAGAAAGGTCTGCTTCGTGGAACAGTTTGATACCATTTGTACGCCCGCCAAAGAAAGCGTCCCTGGGAGTGAGAGGCGCCTTGTTGTAAACTTCGTGCTGGAGTACAATTTGCTTCAAGCCCTTATCTGTGCGTTTCATCGCATTAAACGTACACTCCCACATATCTACGATCGTATAGCTGGCATTATTAAACTTTTACACGCAAGCTATGCTCACTTCATAGCGCGTCTCCGTGATCTCGTGGCGGCTGTATTTGATAGGTGTAGTCCTGTCAGGATAACAGAGAGGGAACCCGTGTCAATAACATCCCCAGAACTGGAAGATGGTGGTGGTATTTCCAGCTTTAACAATACTGTCTACACGTCTCCATAACACATATTCCTCGCGGCCGTTACCCGCATGAACAATAGAGACACCACGTTGGAGGGCCTCCCAGCAGAGCCATTGTACGGTGACGTGCGACTGTTGTTCCAGTAGCCAACGTTAGGGATGATACCGATAGTCTTCTTCTTAAGGTGACTTCGGCGGTAAACCAACATGGCCACTCCTGCGATCCTACACGCCTCTCTGAAAGGATCCACCTTTGCTTTTTTCCATAAGCATATCTCTCTACCTCAGCCAGGCCTTCCACAGGATCTTTACATTATTCACGCAATACAGTTCCAACTCACGAGTAAAATCAAAGACATAATTTTATTTGACCAACGTGTCATACCACTTCTCGAAGTGCTCCTTTCCTTCAACCGACATCTCACCGATACCGTAGTCCTCCTTTGGCGGCAAGGGACCCTTATAACCTGCGTTTTATTCTTTATTAAAAAATGGGGTAAATGTCACCTGGACAAAGACGCGTCCAAGAAGAATGTCTTGGGCATCTTGGACAACGACATCGGGAGAAAGTTTAGCGAGTCAATAAAGAGGAGCGGGCCATAACGCATTTACATGATTTTCTCACCATTCATTATTTTCTCTGTAGTCCATTTTTTAACCTCCATCATATATTTTAAAATAAAATTTCCATCATAGGCTTTCGCATTATGGTCTAGGAGGGTGATATCGTTGCTTTAATTTTAAAATTTTCTCTATAAATCCGAAAAATTGGGCCATTGTGCTCTCACCCTTGAATATGCGAGTCCTATCAACCCCGCATTCGGTGCAATAATGGTAATTTACATCGATATAAAGGCAGGCCTTGCAACAAGTCTGTACAACACAGAGGTGAGGCTCGTGTTGACCGCACCTTGAAGAAGCGTTTCTTGTCTGCATTCAAAATCATAGACCACAAACATGAAATTTCTCTTTTACAGTGACGGCTTGGATGGGGCTTGCTTCTTATAACATAAATGACCAGAAGGACGATTTTTAGCGCCTACTCTACAAAAAGTCTCATAACACCTATATGAATAATTTGATCTTTCCAAACAAAATCTCCCCACATACCTCACAAATATTTTGACACCAGAGACCGACATGTGACCTCTGAAAAAACGGGTCGTTTTTTGTTATCAAAATATGACTGGTTTTTGAACCAACGCCCACAGTCTTTACAGGTCACAGAACGACCTACACTGCAGACCGCTTTAGCGTAGCATTTTTTGCAAGCTGATTCACATTTGTGCTCGTTCTTATGATCAAACGGCACACGACGATCACGGTAAAAGTACGAACACATAAATTCGGCTGTCAAGGATGTTATTACATCAAAATTGTTTTGCTTATCGTCGTGAAAATACAAATCAAGGTAGCGCTTAAAGGAGTTTTCGGGAGGGGTAGGCCCCTCATATCGGTCCTGCGTCCCCAGACGCTCCCTGAACACTGTGATTTTGTATTCGGAGAGGTATGTTTGAAATTGTTTCGGCTCAGTTAGCCCACCACTGGACAATGGTAGCATTTCTTTAACCATCGCTAGATGAAGCTGCCAATTTCCCGCTCGTTCTGTTTTTATGATTTTTTTCAAAATCTCAACATTATTTGTGTATTCTAACCAAAGTCCTGGTGTCCTGTATGTCTTTAGTTATTCCTTGGTGTGGTTTGGTCCAAAATGTGGGTTTATGTCCCACGTATGGCGGCCATATTGAAAAATCCGCCATAATCTACCTACACACGCCCGTCGTTTGGTAGACTTTTCACTATGGTTTTCAGCGAGCGGGACTATTTAATTAAGAAACCGCTGACATAAACTCTATTACCATTAATTCTAGGTTCAATAACAATTTAACTGGGATGATGGGGGAGGAGGATAGAACCCCTAAAACCCCCCTTTGTTTCGCCACTGGTGCTATAAGATAACTTTGAAGGGGCAGAGCTTCTATAATGGTGTCCACTTCTGTCATGAGGTAATCCACGTAGATTCCTCCAAAACTACTCCTGACGCTATGGAATAGTGGTCTTGTTCGTCACTTGTCAATTGATGCAAAGTTAGTGTTGCTAAGTATGGTGCAACGTTTCTCCATAAGTTACCATCAGCAAGCGGTAAACTCTCTGAGGCATGATAGGACTTACGAAGTAATCTTTTGTATGTCCTGATACAGCTAATCCATTTTGATTTGGCGGCACCTTTTCTCGATTTCTCTCGTTAGAATAAGTGTATGCGTTTTGAAGCGCGTGATAATATAATTTAGATAATTTTGCACAGTTGGAGCAACAATCCAAATATCATTCAACGATGATTCAGAATTAGTCCTTGCTGATGTATCTAAGAAGACGATGCGAAGATTGGTTGCCATGTTAGAGATTTAAAAGAACTGATTGCTGTTGAATATAATATTACAAACTTGATGTTAAACAAATGTCTTGTCTTTCAATGGATTGATGTGAACAATAAGTTCGTATTCACGCATAAATGCACAATATTGTTTATATTTGTCGGGTTGCTTAGCCAGTCTTTTCTTCAATTGGTCAAATATTTTTATAGCTAGTCCCTTTGTATGCCGGAAGTCTTTTGAATTGTATTTGAATAGCATTTTAACAATGTATCTGCCTCATGGAGATTAAGATATATTATCTAAAAAGTGTGTTTCGCATTTCAAATCATCACCAGAGTAGCTATGTGTAGCATTTCATCCTTCAATCTTCCAAAATATCTGAAGTTATAAATCTATATTATGTGTAGAAATAAATTACAAGATGCTGCTAGTAATGCACATTCTCTAAATACTTACCTTGCCACAATCCAACCTAAATTTGCTTTCGGTAGTATAGGTGATTCATTGGAAGTTTCCACTTAACCAATACAGATTCAATCCTAAATGATCTCAGCTTCGAGCATAATATCGATTTTTCAAGGCTCATAGAATTTAGATCAGCTAAAGCAATTTTTGATGTAATTTTCCAAGAAGAGATATCAACATTTCATGTGGTTTTAAGTTTTTCCGTAATTTTTGGTAGAACAAGGAAGTCTAGATTAAATTTGTAGATATTGCATCTTGATGTTATGAATGTATTGACACTATAATGTAGATTCATTTGTAGATGCATGTATACTCGTAACAGGTGTAAAAACCTTTATTAGTTTAGGACCTGTTGCACCCTCTCTGTGTCCTAATACTACCCGACCAGAGAAAGTAATAAAAGGGAGAGGATGAACTTAACAAACAAGATAAATGTAAATTCAACAATGAGCAGCTATTCAATTGAAAGACAAGAGCGCAGTTAACAGTACATGGTCTCATTATAGCATAATGAGTTCTGTTGGAAATTATACTCGAAGTAAACAACTTTATATCAGTAAAGTTGCGCAAGTGTTTTAACAAAAGGAAACATGAAAGCCATCATAATATTGATAGACCAGTCTATATGAGACAATATCACAGCGTATATATTTAAATGCGATACAAAAATATAAGGGCCTAATGGACTCCTAGATGTGGTTACAAAGGTTTCGTAATTCACAGAAAACGATATCATAAATATAAAGGAATTTAAATTTGACGACCACACAACAGTGTTTACAAAACGTGAGTGTTTGACTACTAGACCTAAGCCAAACTCCCACGGGACTATCCGATCTGACTGAGAATATGGGACACACAGTTCCATCAATTAACAAACTTTAGCTGTTCAAACAGAACTTACGTTACAAAAGATTAGAGTTATCCTAATTCAAATACCAATAAAAAGTTACTTCACGTTACGTTAATTCAAACCATAATTTTAAATATGAAAAGTTACTTCAAAAAAAACGGGAATACTCTACAATTCCAAACAATTAAATATTAACATGTCAACTTCTAATCAGCTCATAACTGAGGATATTTACGAGAATAAATACATAAGCACAAGTCCAGCGCCCGAGCGGCGACATTTTAAAGATAGAGTATTTAAAATAAATTGACGATTAAATTATAAATACNCGGGAATACTCTACAATTCCAAACAATTAAATATTAACATGTCAACTTCTAATCAGCTCATAACTGAGGATATTTACGAGAATAAATACATAAGCACAAGTCCAGCGCCCGAGCGGCGACATTTTAAAGATAGAGTATTTAAAATAAATTGACGATTAAATTATAAATACGTTAGATTTTGAAACAGAATATTATATGCAAAAGTTTATAGTTGATCAAGAAGTTAGAGTTCATAACTCCTCTCGTCTAAGCGATGATTTTGATACATATTACAAGAATTTCTCCAGCCATTGTCCAGGTCCATGACAATAGTCTGTCGTCGATCGTTGATCGTAGAATAGTCAATTATTGCACGCTTGCACAGCCATTATATATGGATTTCGTTGTTATGGTGGGGATATAAAAACACACGCGGTGACGTCACGATGCCTGCAAAAAGTCACGTAGATCCTTGTTGAAAGTTATAGCTCCATCGGAAAATTAGCAACATTTCCAATCACCCGATGTTTTGTAGGAGGTTCTTATTCCATCCGTCAGAGGTCAGCTACATAAGTATCGTCTAGCAGGCGGTGGTAGTTCATCCCTCATTACTTGCTAGTCCATTTTGAGTGTCGAGACGAGTTGTTGATACATCGGACCTCTCTTGCCCCAGTCGCCGATCTTGGATTCCCGTGTGAAGTTCAGCCTAGACGGATTCTATTGAAAGCAGATTCATATTGTAAGTACTTGAACAGATTATTACATTGATTTGGATTGAGTCGTGAAACATATTAATCCAGCATTGTTATATAATGTCTTCTTAGCCTACAAGAACTACAACAGCGAACAATACTATTGTAGGGATCCTAAGTTTAATTGGATATATTGGAGAGGGTAGTATGATTTGATGCGATACATCCATTTACGTTAGTATGGGGCGTGGTCCAATTGTAACATTATACGACGTAATGTTACAGACCCAATCGTTGACACAGTGCCTAAGCTAAAATCCAGAGTCCACCAAAGCTCTACAAGTTAATAAAGTCCCTTTAGCACTTAACAATCCCAATCATTTCTATTTTTTTAATTTATTTGAAGTATTTAACGTGCACTTTCTGAACCGACTGACTATATCAGAGAATGAGAATCTCTATGAGTGAGACTGAACTGGCTTATCAATTTTGTAGGGAAATGTATTTTCACATACCCTCAGGGTTCGTTTACATGCCAAAATCAACATAGGACCAACTGATTTACTTCTGCTACAAGGAAGTTGTGCTACGGAGTTTTATCGCTCTGTAGAAATTCGCCGAGCCCGGTTGGGTTTAAACTCATGAACATCGGGTCCTGAGGCGATCACTTTACACCAACACAACCAAGGTCGACTATATCGTCAATCAAAGCTGTATAAAGGAGCATCTGAATGGGATTTTTGACAATGCCTGAAGAATGAGCTTCCGTCACTGGTGATTGTGACTGCAAGTTGGGCTCAATACATTGACTATTAAAGTACCATTGTTGGGATAGCTTGATTTTTATTTCTATCCATTGTTGCATTTTCTTGAATGAGTCATAAGTTGTGTAATTTGTCACACATTTTTCAAGAACCTGACTTGCATTAACCTAATATATGGCCGGGTTTTAGATATTTCAGACATAAATTAAATGTTTGGACCTGTTTAATCGATCTTCAATCGACAGTTTAAATAACTGTTCACAATGAAACAATGGATGTTGCGCATTGCATTTCTTAAATCATCATACTGTTACACTAAACACGTGTTTGCAAATTGTTTGGAGCTTGAACTTGCCTTCACGAACGGCTTATGTGGATTGTTTGTGGTTTGTTAGTTTGAAGAGAATTAGTTTAAATAGCTTCAGACACCCTACCCGATGATGATAAATTTTGTTATTCACGATACGTAGCCGTGTCTAGTTTGTAACCAAGCAAGTGAACCACTAATGTGTCCCAGCTATCAGTGGGTTGCTTTCATGTCTTGAGAGCACTGATATCTAGTAACTGTCGCAAAGAAATAGGCGGTTCTCTCTCCACCTGTGGTATGTCATGGAGAGCTTTAAGATATCTCTCA
This sequence comes from Timema californicum, assembly GCA_902141385.1. Taxonomy (NCBI): domain Eukaryota; kingdom Metazoa; phylum Arthropoda; class Insecta; order Phasmatodea; family Timematidae; genus Timema; species Timema californicum. The sequence continues at coordinate 101,827 of CABFOW010002384.1, forward strand.
ACAATTAGTTTCTTGTTTTAGAACCGTTCTTTTACTAATTCCCATGCTACTGTGTAGTTGGGTAATTAATTCAAGAAAATTGATGACATAGGCTGCGTCGTATTTCAAAGATGAACGAATATATTTATATTTCTGTGTATCGGTTAGTGATTCACTGTTGTATAAAGGTGAAATAAACACTTCAGGTTCGTAGCTTCCACAAAACAAACAAAAAGGGAGGAGGGCAAATTGATAGCTGGAATTTTAACAAACACATTTGTTCATGGAATTTTCGTGGTGGTTGAACTGGCATCATTTGTGTTTGAATAAATGCTTTAACTGATTCCATTAAATCAAAATACGTGCTCTCAAAATGTTCACGTTAATTTAAACTTACGTCACTATCAACAATAATTTATATTTGTGATTGCATCGAATCGAACGCTGACCAAACTGATCTAATTTTGCTAATAACAATTTTTTCTAGAATTGCGTCTTACTAACTGTTCAGGCTATACACATATGTACTAATTACGATTATGCGTTGGGGATAGGGAAGGTTTATTTTAGAGTAAGTGTATATACATTTGCGTGGCAGGAAAGTAGAGAACAGTGGTTGAAAAAAACCTCAGTAAAGCCGAATGAGATTCAACCCTTGATCTCCCTGTTATCGACAGTCTAGTTAGACAAAGAAGTCAGACAGTCTAGTTAGACAGATAAGTCAGACAGTATAGTTAGACAGAGACATTCATATAGTTTAGTTAGACAGATAAATCTTATAGTATATACAGTTTAGTTAGACTCTTTATATCTCAATCTCTCTCTCAATTTCAAACTCTCTTTCAATTTCCTTGTATAACTTTTTCTCTCAAACACAATCTCTCTTAGACTCTCGCTCTAGCTCTCTCACAAACTAATTTTCTCTCTCTGAACTATTATATCCATTCTAAATTTCTTTCTTGAACTCTCTCTAATATGCCCTAACATTTCCTCTCTCCTTCACACAATATTCCTCCCAAAATTGTACACGCTTTCCTTATCACACACGCGCGCGTGAACACACACACCAACACACACCCTATCTCTCTCAAACACTTTTTAATGCATTCTTCCTTATATATTCTCTTTCTCTCACTATCACACACTCTCTAACTTTCTCTCACACACACACTCTCTCCTTAGACACACACAAACACACACACTCTTTCCTTCTTCTCCCAGTATTTCTCTCTCTAACACAAACACATACTCTCACTATCACATGCTCACACTCCATTGATCTCTCTCAATTGCTCACTCTCAGTCTCTTACGCTCACATTCTCACATATCACACTCACACTCTCGTTTTCATACTAAAACTGGCCCAAAACTAAAACCCAATTTTCCTGCGAGTTTTCCATCTTTTCCTTCTGTATGGATAGTGGTTCATCTGTACAATCGCTCTTTGTTTACATCACTATGGAAACCCTGATTTGTGTATAGCTGTATATTGATGGATAAAATATTTGTCTTTGTTTAAAAATAATATTAGCTCAATCGTTACTTGTGTGGATTGGGGCAACGAATAGATAGATATATGGAAAAGGAGTCAATTTAAAGTTCTCATCCGGGCGTGAAGGGGCAAAATATACTTTTTATCTCAAATTACATACTGAATACTAAATATCTAAGTATAGTTGATAGCCTTTCACGAGTAAACTCCTAACTAAAAAGTGAGTGAGGGCTTATTATATAAATACTTTCCCAATAAAAAGTTTAAAATACATTTTAGTGCAATAATCTACAGCCATCGCCTCAACGACCCACTAGTTCAGTAAATAAATACGTACATGATTACGCCGTTCGGCTGTTGCCCGACACAGAGCTACCAACTTGACAGTTACGCCAAGCTAGGTTGTCTGTGAAAGGGCTGATTTG
>CABFOW010002385.1:2069-17091 GCA_902141385.1 Timema californicum
TGTGTGTGTGTGTGTGTGTGTGTGTGTGTGTGTGTGTGTGTGTGTGTGTGTGTGTATGAAGAGAGGTTAGAGACTGGTATTTATCTGTTAGAGAGTTTTGATTTAATCTCTGTCGAGTGTCTTGACTCATTGGTCCTCCGGTCACTTTGTGTGAGAGGTGGATTACTCTCCCGGTTTTAAGAGGGCTATGTATTTTACTATTCACTTATGTTAGTTCGGTGGCGTAGTTAACTACCGTATAGTTTTACGTGTTGAGATGGACGATCGAGGACTGGAGTAGATCGTGATTCGTATCCTGGTCGGTCGTACTGATGCCTGTTTTCTCACTCATCCTTCAGGCAAATTCGGGTACATGTCTTCTAGGGGAAGCTCGGGGTTCGAATCTCGGTCGGATGAACTGGAGGATTGTTTGCCTTTCAAGAGGCGGGATATAAACTCGTAATGATAAAAAAAATGTTGAAAAGTAGCAGCTTCGTTGTTTCTAAACTATGCACGATATGTTTACATGATAGTTAATTGTTGTCTAGAATTGAAAATCGTCCTCCTATCGGATATTGTGTTAATACCTTTTTTTCACAGACACAGAGACAGTCTTTTACAAGAGGTAATAATATTCGCTAATTTGGTAGAGTTGAGGAATTTAATGTACACACATTTGAGTGAAAAGGAGACTGGTAAACCGCCACTGGAAAACCGCTCACCCTTGACAGAGATATGACCCCCATTTTTTCTCCTTGAACCATTACCATGTCACTAGCTGTCCGATATACTGCGAGGATGTAAGTGAATATTAATTAGCAGAGATCCGAACCCCCGCCTAATGAACACTTCTAAAAGTTATATGAAAATACTGGGTGATAGAACCGAGGTGTGCAGAATTTTCGTGGAGATAGAATGGAAATTTACACCACCACGCTGACTAAAGCGTCAGGCCCGCAATGCATAGCAGCTAGTATGTTTATGACGGTAAGTACACACGACAGGGATTTTAAACCCGATATCAGCTCCTAGTCAGGGTGATTTACCAGGAGATCAGATTTCTAGTTCCAGTAAGGTGTTTCCCAGTATCTACACGCATATGCAAGATTCCTTCATTGTCCTTACCCCTTAGAGTAGTTTTCATTGTTTCAAAATAAAAGTAATTATTTTGTTACCAAACTTATTTCAAATATAATCATTTTAGCTGGAGACCCCTAACTGACTAAAGACGGTGTCAGCCACCGGACCAGGATTCGAACCCCTGCAGTTTAGTATATTGCAAGGGTGCTGTCTTAGATCTGTGGCTCGCAATTAATTATTCTAGCGTAATATATAGTAAGACTACTTTGAGGACATGGTCCAGGAACCGTCCCAAGGATCACTGGTTCATCACTTGGCATGGCAAAAAAATATTATTTAAACGTGATAAATTCCTTGGTTTCAACTGCTGACAATCAAACCTAAGACATTTGTTTCCGTAAGGAGACTCACTACCGATTGATCTTGGGAATCGAATGGAAATTATTGTTCAAGTAACCCATTTAATAAAGAATCCAAGAGGATTAATATATTTATAAAAAATTTCCGGACGAATGTTGGCACCTTCCTCTCCCTTCTCCCACCCTACTGAAATTAATTTCTCTTTATAATCTATTTATGTTTGACCTTGACGCGTAATTTTTTATGACTTTTTAATTCATTTTTGAATACAACGATTTTAAACTACCGTAAATTACTGTAATATAAAGATTTTAATAATTCTGGTGCTTGATGAACCAATTAAGTGTATTTCAAACCAAATTAATAATACGTTGAACGTTCGTTTGTTACAACAATGATATTATATTAGTTATAAGTTAATAGCTTAATTTTCCCTCCCCGCTAATGCGGGTGTATTTCCTCACTACCTCGATTGGCACTCTATGTCACAAGTACCACCCTGGTAGACGGCTGGTGCACTTCCCTGAGAGTCGACCTCTGTGGCTGCACCAGCTAATTGTCAAGTTAACCCCATTCGGTGTCGATTCGTGTTGAGCTAAACTGCAGAGGAGATCGAGGTTCTAATCTCACTCGGGTGAATTGAGGGTGGATCTTCACTTCACTTCACTTCACTTTCTACACAAATGCGGGTTCACATCCTCTAAATTCAAACTTCCCAATTCCTAATCCATTATCGTAAATAGTACTTAAGCGTATAACCCGAACGTGTAATAAGACGAGTTGCTAAAATTTGTTGAGTTCGTGTGAGCTATAAATAATATGTGTGTCACAGTTATGTTTGAGTTTCCATTTTATAAACAGGTTTTGATAATAGTTATGGGAAAGTTTGGGTTTGACCCCACAACAAGTTATTTTTGGGTAAATTTTCATAAATCGTTTTCCACTTCCAACTCTGGAAATTAGATACATTCCCTTAGTATAAATTTAATTTATTCAGCATAACTTCTTTCCTTTTATAAATATTATACATGTAGAACGCTGTGAGTATTATAAACGGACATTATAAGTTTTAATAAATAATCAGGGTAAGCTAAACAAATACGCACCATAGTGTTCAATTTAAAGGATATATTAAAGATTCCTTCATAAGCGTCGAGCGTATTTAGGGAGATTTTTCTGATACATTTTCCACTCTCCCTCCGTGCAAATGTGAGTACATTCCCTCTAATTTATGCTTAAGGTATAAGTGGCTAATTTGTTTTGTGTGAATGTTAATTATTATGTCAATAAAATATAGTTTCGAACACTAAATTATTTTAAAAATTATTTTTGTTGTTGTTGTTGTTTAAATGCTATTTTGTGTTTGGTGGGTATTTCTAATACTGATTAAGGGTCCTCATATTGCATTTGATATTACTTATGAATTTATGTAAACGTTATATATTATTAATTCATCAAAATATATTTGAGAAAATTAAATGATATTTAAAATAAATTCAAGTTCCTCAATTCAATATTACTTATGAATTAATGTAAGAGTTATATATTATTTTGGCAAAATATAGATCAAAAATTTAATTATATTAGAATAAAGCTTCTTTCTGCTGTTATAAGTGATTCAAGGAATAAAGCGGTTGTTTCTAAAATAATTAAATATTTTTAAACTTTATTCTTTGGTGGCAATCTACTGTAACCGTAGTTACAATTTATAAATGAATGTGTTAGATTGTTTGTGTTTGTGTGTGTGTGTGTGTGTGTGACACCTTACTTTAAACCCATATTAGTTACAATTATAAACCAATATTTAAGCAGTGAAACTGATTGAAATGATAATATTAATAGTATACTTGGTCCTCCTTTCTACGCATATCCTACTGCTCAAATAAATATTTTTTGCTTAAGTTATATTAACTACACGTGTGTAATCAATAAAGCTTAACATTTGCTATTCTGCGTTATTTAATATTTCATTCTGGAAATATGATCACGTGTATATTGCCATCTCCTTCCTGTCTTTGACTATCCATGGATTTCCAACCAACATATTCTAGGGATTTATTAAAAATAATAATAACATTTTATTACTAATTATTTTATTAACAAACAACAAGTGATTAATAAATTTTATTTAAAACATTTGTAGCATACAACAGAAACAACATTAAGTTTTTTAAATGAAATACATCAATATTATTTAGGTCTTGTTAGCTGTACAAGTAATTAAGCGGAGATCGTCTGGTATGATTGGTTTAGGAGATTGGAGTTTAAACACTGTCCTATTAAACTGACGGTATTTACAACTTTCCCTCCACACAAATGCGGGTGCACTTAGCACTAATAAATAATTTCATTATTCCTACCCCATTAGCATATTTAAATTATTGTATGAGTAGTAATAATTACATTTATTAAATATGTATATGTACGTGCCAAAACAAGATATTGAAAAGTCATAATTACCAATTTAATTCACTATATGGCGCAGAATGAAAGTGATTAAGAAATGAATACAAGTGAATATAAGTTTGGTTCATCGTGATAATTTAAAGACGGCTATGCAAGATAACGTAAGTCACATGTTGCTGAGTAATAGGTTACTGTCTCATTGAGTAGTAATCTACTGTCACAATTTATCAATGAAAATGAACATCTATCTGACTCTGTGTCTGTGTGGGGTGTATGTGAACTTGTCACCTTACCTTAAACCCAATTTAGTTAATTTATAAACGCTATCTAAATGGTTAAACTGTTAGCAATAATATGCTTGTAGGGTTTTCCCGAAACAAATGCTGGTACACATTTTACCTTGTCTAATTATATCGAACGGAAAATATTGTCGATCAGCATTAACTAATTTTTGATTTTGCCTTATTTTTCACCCTCCCAAATTCGGGGTACACTCAACCATTGGAAGGGAGTCTTTGATTGGATGACCGTTCTAAAGATATTGAGGCCCGTGTCCTTCTGGGCACGCCATCTAAATGTCAGGTTCATTTAAATCTGGTAGTGGTGATTTTTAAATTAAATCCCTGGTGGGTTAACTATTGGTAGTTGTCCCTTCAGGTGAAAATGTTGGAACATTTTCTTAATCATCCCTACCGCACTATCATAATTAATATATACAAATTTTTAGCAGAAAGGGTGCGTGTAACTCATCTAGTTATGGTGGTGGAGGTTAGGGGTTCAAATCTCCACTGAGCTTTACTGTCACTAGTTCTCACTAAACGGTTTCCTGTGTAGCTCATCTAGCTATGGCGGGGGAGGTCGGGGTTTCAAATCCCCACTGAGGTGTACTGTCACTAGTTCTCACTAAATGGTTCCCCTCTCCCTCACCTCACGTAAACGCTGGAACATTTCCACCTTACTTCTCCCTACCACGTAAAATCCTGTAACATTTTCTTAATCACCCCTACCACATTATCGTTTAGCCAGAAAGGGCACGTGTAACTCATCTAGCTATGATGAGGGAGGTCATGGGTTCGAATCTCCCCTGAGGTATACTGTCACTAGTTATCACTAAATGACTTCCCTCTCCCTTATTCCACGTAAACGCTGGAACATTTCTACCTTACTGACCCTTCAACAATGGTCCATGTTGGTATGATGGATACCTACATCCACGAATGTCGACGGACAATACTGTAGCATTAGCTACAAGTACAAACATCTAAGTCGTAAAACAGAGACTTACCCTATTGCACGGATGTCGACTCCAGTTGAGATAGCTACGGACACTACACTCCCAGCCATAAATAACGCGCCCGGCCTCAACAACATGCCACGATAGACTGAGCCGGCACCGCCCCAATGTCCGTGCGAAGAAAACCCGGGAAAAAGAAATCCAGAAGAAAAGAAGAAACTCTTCTCCCCAGTGTCCAGGCTGTTTCCAAGTGGTCTATAAACGTATGGAAGATTCCGTCGCGTGTGGATTCCTCCCCTTTTTTATTATCTTTGGATTACCACCCCTCCCTGTGTGGTACCTTCGTTCTGTNATCTGCTCTTTGTTCTTTAATTGTTTATTATTCTTTCATAAATAAAACCAACATAGACTACAGTGCAAATCATGTGATGCAGAATATATATATATATATATATATAAGACTTGTTTTGAAAATGATAGAACACTCTTGGAAATGCTTCGTTAATAGTTGGAGAAGGCTGAGGCTTAGGTTATTATTTATAAAATGTAAGCAAAATTCTCTTTCGGCGTATTTATTTACTTTCCGTCTTCTAAATTCTCTTTCGGCATAATATTTATAATTTCTTTTCTTTTATTGAAATGGTTGGACTCTGGTCACACATGATTAAATAGAGACTTTAGAAAATTTAAATATAGAAATATTAAATGTATTGGCATATTTATTGTTTATTTATCTCAAACCTTTCGAGTAATGGTCAAATTTGGTTTGCTCGGTTAAGTATTAGATCATTGAAATTTTTATTAAATACTAGATCTTGGAAATGTTTATTAAATATTAGATCTTGGAAATGTTTATTAAATATTAGATCTTGGAAATGTTTATTAAATATTAGATCTTGGAAATGTTTATTAACTTAACTTAATCTTGTTGTTAACCTTGAGTTATAAGTAGTAAGGTTATAATTATTAGGTTGGGTGATAATTGTAGGACAGCGCTAGTGATGAGGTGGTTGGAAAACTTTATAATAATTTTGATTATTGAACGCAATTCGTTTACCAGGATTAGCGAATATATGGTTGGTTAATTTTAGGATCGATATTAAAGTTTATTGATATTATATTTTTATTTTTATATATGATGAGCCAGTGTCGTACTTTTCATTTGTATCACTACGAAATTTGTTTTGAAAGTTACGGACAATACTCAAGTCAAATTATTGTTAGTATTGGAAAATGAGGATTCATGAGGAATTTTAAGATGAAGGTGTTCAAATCACCTGTGGTTTAATTTCTCTTTGATTGTGGTTTTTAAAAATATATATGTGAACATTTTATTTTTATTCATCAATTAAAGTTTAAATTTCAAGATGTATACTAAATTTTAAATTAACAAATTTAATTTGATTTATTCAATCCCAAAATAATACGTCAATCGATAGTATCTTTTTAAATAATTATATATTTTGCTTAGTCTGATTCAGATTCTCTAATTTGTTATGTGATTGGACTGCTCTAATATTTTATTTCACATTCTACAGTTCGCAGGGGTCCCCAAATTGCGTTGGACCGGCCCTGGGTTCGCATGAAGTAATAAAGGGACGCTTGTCTAACAGTGTTAACTGCAGCTAACCTTCACCTTTCTTTAAAACATATGGGACTACCAGTAGTTCTCAAAAAAATCTTCTAAGTTCATTCCGAGAACAAATTCATGACGAATTATGTTTGATCGGTTCAAAAAATAACAAATTTATATTGCGTAGCCCGTTTCGTTGGCCGCATGTTCTGAGGCAGGGAAGGCAAACCTTTCCGGACCAGTCTGCCCCTTGAGGACTAGCTGAATTTTGAACTAGACCAGTGTGCCACTTGAGGACTAGCTGAATTTTGAACTAGACCAGTGTGACCACTTGAGGAATAGCTGAATTTTGAACTAGACTAGTGTGCCACCTATTATTTACGTTTTTAAATAGTATTTAAAAAAAATCTTTTTGACTATTATGAAATGCAATAAATAATCTAAATAGATATAAAAATATTCATATAAATTAAAATGACTGATGAGAAGGGATTCGAACCCTGATCCTCTGTAGTGAGCCATGCTCTAACCATGGAGCCACAGGGAGCAGACTCGTGTCTCCAATCTTCTACTATGCACTACCTAGAGAAAGGATTCAATGGAGCTAGCGTTCTCTCTGCATACAACTATCGGGGTGTTGGGGAGTCTAGACGATTGATAGGGCCTGGGATAGTCCACTCCCTCGTCTCAAGGGAATAGCTCGTTTCAGAAACAATATATGTCACTTTTTTGGTGGCTTTGAGTTAGACCTTGTCTTGAATAGATATGTGCACAAAGGAAACATGTTCAATGTCCCTTTCACTGTTAAAAAGGGCCTCAAAGTTTGGGGCTAGCGCAAAAACAACACATGGGAAAGCACTTTTGTTGTTTCTGCAGTACAGAGAAATTTTGTTTTTGAAACGATTGGCTGTTGTGTTTTAAAATCAGCTTTTTTTTCCTCAAATTATACTGGTTTCAATTAAAAGGATGGTGTGCATATTTCTATTCTTCGTTTGTTGGGGTTTTTAACTATTATTCTATTGTCCAAATCTATAATATGAATCAAATATCCGAAGCTATTATTTATGCTTTTAGTGAGGAATTCTTCATCTAGATATCATATTTTGAAAATTGAAAATTGAATCCTGGACACGGTGTAATTGTACAAGTGGCAGCACAGTAAGCCAACTCCGAGTCGAAGGTGGCTGCGTTATCTGATAGCTCGTGATCTTAATAAAATCACACATTTGTAGTCGACGATTTCCGCACGTCCATCATAGACTTTGCCTTACAATATGAGAATTATCCTGGACACGGGAAGACTCCTGGATATCTCAGTGGTAAGAGCATTGGCGTAATAAGCCACTGGTCCCGGGCTCGATTCCCATGTCTAGGTGTCATTTTTCAATTTTCAGCTTATATAATATGTCAAGTGACTCTGATCAAGATAATATTCCAACAAAATGAAGAAAAGGTGTAATTAATGGAGATAAGTACCAAAAATACATTATCAAAAGCGTAAGAGGACTATTTTTGACATTACTGTTTTTATTCCTTGTGGTATTATCCTCGGTCCCGGCACAGATTTATCTGATTACCAAACCCTTCCTTGACAATACATCTTGTGAATGTGGGGAATGCCAGGCCTCCACCGTGGTTCGGATTCCACGTTAAACTGTAGGTCCTCCATTTCATCTCACAATCACCCTACCATTACACATTAGCGTGAGTGCGTATAACCCGAACGGGTAGTAAGACGCGGTGCTAATAATAATGATAATATTAGCTATTTCTTCTTAGTAATACTTTATTGGTTTTACTCTGCGTGTTTTTTCCTTGGTGATTCTAGTTTTTGTTTCTGTGTGTGTTTATTTAATGTAAGTGATCCATATTGTTGTTACTTTGTGTGTTCATGTATTGTTATTGATCCTAATTGTTACTACCCTACCTATATATTTGTCGTAGTTGATTGACTATTCTCTGCAGTTTGATCCTAAGCCCCCAGCCCTTCGAGAGTGTCAATACATTATGTTTTAGATTATCATCACAATGGTACACATACATATTGTATTCACATGATTTTGCAGGTGTCAGAATATGTTTAGAAATATAAATAACAAATTAGTTTTAATAGATTGGTTTAGATACTTACATATTACGATATTTTGAATAGTCACTTCGTAAATCCTCTAGCTATGTATTCCTGAATCACATCTTACATCGGAATATTTAATTTAAAATAAAATATTTATTGGTTCAACATCACAATATTAAATTTTAATTTAGTTTCTTTTGTGCAAACATATTATATGTTTACACTCGGTATAGTCATTTTTATTTGACAAATACTCTATTTAAAACACGTGTTAAAATAGTAGTTTAGATAAAAGTTATTTAAACTGCCCATTTCTTCATCTCTATGACACTATTTATTCCTTTCGTTTCTCTGTAAATGAATTCCAACAATATTTACAATAACTCTTACTATTACATTGTGATTTAAAACACAGCACAATCAGTCGCGCGGCTCCAAAACCAAACTACGGAGAAATAAAGGCGATATACATCAGCCACATTTGATTATTGCTTTGACGTTCCAGAGTTGCTATGGCAACACGGCAACCAATAGAAGGCAAGGGCACTCCCCTTATGCGTGGACATCAGTAGCGCGACCAAGTAAAGTTATCGAGATAGAAGCAACTGTCGTTAGGGTGTTTTCTGTGCAACTATTACATCTAGAGTCAAAAAATGTTTTCGCTTAAAAATGTTGCAAATTATACATAATTACGATTATAATTTTTTTCAATTCACTCTAATGGCGTTTGAATAGGGGGAAAAACATTTATTCTCCGAATGAAATTGATAATTTACAATAATTAATAGTTTCATGACTTAGTTATCTCCTTGAAAAAAATCCTGTGTTTGTTATCCGACAGTGCTATACCTAAACGCTAGATGTCATCTAATTTTACGGTAAATAGTGAATATAAAGGTGGCCAGGAATGCTCCGAACTAGCTCAGAGCAGAAAATAGCACCTATAATAATGTATAGCCTCTGGGACTACTGAGCAGTTGATAAACACCGGGATGGACCAAGGTTTTAGATGCACGTGTCTGGATACTTTCTAGTTCCAGTGATCAGACATTTATTAATAATAATAATAATAATTAGGGCTTATAGGCTAATGAGGTCATTAGAGCTTTTAACGATATAAAAATATAGTAAAATCCCCATAGGCTAAAATCATAATAAACTACTCAAATTGAGTTTAAAAGGTACGCCTGCGTATAAAAGGGAGTAAACATATGACTCCATCCGCACTGTCACATAATAAAAAACGAAGGTCACCTTTAAAATCAAGAGCCAGGCAAATAGGAGCATACACTCAAACCAAAAGTGGTACACATTAAGGGGAGCATAGCAAAATTCACAAACTGGAGGTGGATCCCCTCTTAGTAAAAATATGTGAGTTAGAAATGTATGTCCGAAACGGAGTCTCGTTACAATGACCTCCTCTCTTCTAGACTTTTTTTTATAGAAGAGGGCCACCTTGACACACTATCCCTGATGGACTGCAGCTTGTTCTGAGCAGGGGTCGAGACCCACTCCTCGTGCCAGGTGCGTAAGAACCTACACTGAATATAACCCTTTAGATCTACAAACATGACACCCAGACTCGCCTCAGGAGGCAGATGAATTGCCTCCTTGGAACCTGGTCCGTCATTTCATTTCCTGAAAGACCAGCGTGACCAGGAATCCAGCAGAAGGCCAGCCGCGTGTTTAATAAACAATTTTTTTTTTTAACTTGTTCATGTAACATCTGCATGAGGGGATTCCAGGAGTAGAGAGTGGACAATGCCAACAGAGCACTCATGGAATCCGTGCAGATGAGATCAGAACTCTGATAATTACGGTATACAAAACACAAAGATTTAAAAGTGGCATACAATTCAGCCGTAAAAACACTGGATTCTCCAGGCAAACTAAATTTAAAACTGGACCCTTCCACAAAAAATAGCAAATCTCGCAGAAGCTCCAGATTTAGAGCCATCCGTGTAGATGCGCTTAAATCCCTGAAAGCGAGTGGAAAGGAGCTCGTAGAAGGTCCTCTCATATATAATAGGCGGAGTCGTCGCTTTAGGAAACGTGACAAATTCAAAATGGCATTGAGGTAGACGTATCTTCCAGGGAGAAACTCGACCTGGAGTTGCGGGAATAGCCTTTGGCAGGACTATCTCACACGTGTCGAAAACCTATAGCAACCGTATCCCAACCGGCCTTGAACTACGCCATTTGGTTTCATACAAGACATGGTTGGGGGGATGAAACACAGGACGGTGAGCAACGTGCTTTGCCCTGTGGAGAATCGATGAACTGCACAAAATTGCAAATCCATCCACGAAAAGGCATGAACGAACAAGTGAGTGCACGTTGTCAACAATGCTATTTATCGCAATAGCGAACAACGTACAGCTCAAAGTACTGCCATGAGGTACCCCATTTTCTTGAGTAAAATCACCGAATAAGCTATTATTTGACCTTGCCTGGAAGTGTCTATCAGACCTAAAATTATCTATAAAAACATGGTGGCTCCCTCGGAACCTCTAATTAAAAAGGGCGGATTGGTTACAGCTAAAAACCACATTGAATATTAGATAGCAGTTTGCGGTATTCTAAATACCATACAAATATTTTATTTATAATATTTTACACAAACAACTAGTTAAGGCTATTGGTATATAGCTAGTTGGCTCTAATTTATCCTTGCCACTTTTATGAATTAGGATAACGATTACTTGCCTAAATAGTGATGGGAACTGATGAGATTCTCAAACACTATTGTAGAGGTCTAATATGATCAGCCATCCAGCAGGGGGAAGCTGACGCAACATTTTGTAAAGAATATGGTCAGGGTCAGAGGCCATGATGACCGCCTAGGACAGGGCATGGGTAAGTTCATCTTGAGTTAAGGTGGAGTTATAGTGGTCTCTACGATTTTGACCAAAAGCAATAGTATTGCGCTCGATGTTCCATTTATGCACTGCGAACTCGTTAGAGTGCCTCACAGTGCTAAAATTTGCGGTGAGCATCGAGCCCAATACATTGACGACCTCCACAGGGGAGGAGACAAGCGAACATTAACCATGAAGGCAGGTATACATTAATGGGACTTTTTCTAATACGTAATCTATGAATTTCATCCTAAATCCTAGTTGTGGGAGTGTAAATTGTAAGGGTTGAAATAAACTGTCTCCAAAACTCTCTTCTGCTTTCTCGAATAACATGGAGAGCTCGAGCATGTAGAATCCAGAATGACTCTAGATTCTCAAAAGTAGGACGACGATGAAATAGACATGGGGCCGTTCGATGGTCAGAAATAGCCAGCCGACACTCCTTGTTCCATCAGGGAACAGTAAGGTGGCACGGATTCGGCGAGGATTTAGGGATGAAAGCCCCTACCGCCACGATGACCGTCAAAGTAAAATGTCCCTTCCTAGCATCGACGCCAGGAGAATAGGGTTAAACCAATACGGTGATCTCACGGAACTTATTCTAGTCAGCACCCATTGGGTTACCCTATACTTGGAAGATCTTGAAATGGTGAAAGCAGAATGGGGAAATGATTGTTGCCACAAAAGTCCTGGTGAATCTCCCAAAGGAAGTGAGCAGCGATCCCTGGGCTACATAAAGTGAGGTTGATGGTAGAGGATACACCATTAAAGGTGGATAAGTGTGTCTGGGTCCCGGTGTTCATTAACACCAGGTTTCCCGAGACAAGAATATCCTCTACCATCCTCCCACATACATCGTACCCACGAAGCACTGGGTTGTGAGTTGGGTGGAAGTGGATCTCCTGCAAATATATGATGGAAGGATACAGGGAAGAAATCAATAGTTTAATTTCTTCTACTTGAGCATAGACACCCCTCTAATTCCATTGTAATAGTGACATTTATTTATGTAAAGTATTTAAAGCTGCGCAATCCATAACACTATTCCTAAGAAATAAAAATTTGTTAAAAACCTTTTTGGGTCCGCGTGCCTGGATGATCCTCTCCTCGACCTCTTTTTTTATAAGAGGTTTCTGTTTTTTAGGAGAGACTGAGGTGCCGTGTCCTTGTGCGAGGGCTTACACACTGACTTTCAAATCTTTGTTTGTTTATTTTTAACTCGGCAGTCCCTCACTGGTCTTTTTTAAGAGAATCAGTGGGACTCTCCTTCGCAGCCTCACCACTTCCACCACCAGTGTCAGAGAGGAAAGCTTGAGCAGCTCTACATCTGCAGGTTTTTTATCCCCAAGGTGGGCTCGGGTCTCAGGGGGTTCCCGTAGGTGGGCTAGGGGTTGTTTCTTGAGGAAAACTCCTTGGTGGTACGGGTGGAGGAGATGAACTCTGTGGCAGTTTAGCTTCCTGTACAAATCACGGTGCCGCGATATCACTATGAATGTCTCGAGTAGAGACCAATGGCACAGGTCACGTTGACGTCTGAGCAAGATTAACTGCGATCTGGTAGTTGGAACCATTAATGTTCTGGATAACAATCTGGCTATGCTATGCCTGAAATGCCGAAACCTGACTGGAAACATATTCCTTGCGTGCCTGGGTATATGGGATCTTCTTTTCAGTTTGTATCTCCAGCACTTTTTTTCTCCACCCTCCATTTCGGACAGGCCCGAGACCAAGAAGAGTGTGGGCCCTTGCAATTAACACAGAATTTAGGAGACTCACATGGTGTATCGTGAGACTCCTGTCCACAATCTGCACAGGTTGGCTTACCATGGTATCGCAGCTTGGTATACTCAAATTCCTGGCACTGAAAACAGCGCCGAGGGTTGGGAACATACGGCCAGACTCTGAGCACGTGAAAACCTGCTTGGACCTGCTTTGGTAGAGTAAGAGTCGCAAAGGTGAGAAATACGTATCTTTTTTTTCCTGTTCTATTTATAACAATGCGGTAGGCTTAGGAGATGTGAGACGGAAAATTTTCAATTATTGTTTCTGTTGTTTAATTTCAACTTATTAAATGGATAATAATAATGATATCATTAATTATAATAACAGTAATAACAGTATTTAGTGGTAGTGATAGTAATAGTAGTAGTAGTAGTAGTAGTATTAAACACCTGTTTCGGTAGCTACACGGTCCAACGCGCTAC
This sequence comes from Timema californicum, assembly GCA_902141385.1. Taxonomy (NCBI): domain Eukaryota; kingdom Metazoa; phylum Arthropoda; class Insecta; order Phasmatodea; family Timematidae; genus Timema; species Timema californicum. The sequence continues at coordinate 15,838 of CABFOW010002385.1, forward strand.
TTTCGCAATTAACTAGACTGCCGATGACAGGGCAGGTGCACTGAGGGCTGTTTTCATTAAATGTTTTCCAACCTCCCTCCACGCAAATATGGGTGCAAATTCTCTCATTCAATCTTTTGCATCCCTAACACATTAACGTAATTAGTACATAAACGTTATAACCCAAGCACGCAGTAAGACGTGGTACTAAAACAAAATAGTAACGAAACAATTGAATGCGAGCCATTGTAAACTCATTATGTTCATTTCTTAAGTTAACTAAAATAAGTGTAAAGCTGACCCGACTATCTCCCCACTATCCTCCGTGCTTCCTAACTACTCCTTCCCTAACCTAAAATCCTCTCCCTCCATTTCTTATAACTCACTCGTATCTTAACACACTATATTTTGAAGTATATATAATATACTATAAGTTCCCCCTCTATAATTTAACTCCTTTACCGCAAGCCACCAAAGCGGAAAATTTTCATCTCTTGGTAGACTTCGGTCAAATGTTGAGGGGAAAGCTCCTCACAGATCTACTCAATGCTCGTACAGTCGAGGTCATAGCAAGTGACCACCCCTTTGCAAACATTGAGGAACCTGTGAGGCTCCACCTTCACCTTCAACCAAGCCGAGTTGCTTAACAGTATTTCATTGTTATCCATTATATACGTTGATTGAACATCTGTCATGATTTGGATCATAACTGTGCCATCGCGCAGTTTCCTTATTAAAACGTCTGATTTTGCTGCGTGATTTATCACTCTTTTCAGGATAAATGGGCTGACACGCTTTAGGTTTTCTTTTCTCTCCACTCAAGACATTACTTAGAAGAGGAGCTGATGCCTCGCCACTTCCTGAATATTTAATATTAGGCTCAATGGGCTTTCTCGTTCTCGCCTCTCATCTTAGTTACGGATGTGTGAGGAGTCGGGTAGTGAGTTGCCAGTGAGGTTCTAGCGGACAGTAAGTTGCCAGCGAGGTGCTAGCGGACAGTAAGTTGCCAGCGAGGTGCTAGCGGACAGTAAGTTGCCAGAGAGGTGCTAGCGGACAGTGAGTTGCCAGTGAGGTGCTAGCGGACAGTAAGTTGCCAGCGAGGTGCTAGCGGATAGTAAGTTGCCAGCGAGGTGCTAGCGGACAGTAAGTTGCCAGCGAGGTGCTAGCGGACAGTGAGTTGCCAGTGAGGTTCTAGCAGACAGTAAGTTGCCAGCGAGGTGCTAGCGGACAGTAAGTTGCCAGCGAGGTGCTAGCGGACAGTAAGTTGCCAGCGAG
>CABFOW010002385.1:20563-80037 GCA_902141385.1 Timema californicum
CTCACATATTCTGGGCGAGATTTCAAATCTCGCGCCACCCGACTGACTGTTGATTTCACTGCACTGTCACTGGCGCGCACGGATCTGCGCATGCCGATCGTCTCTTATTTTCTTTTCTGGGGTGGGGCGACTTATAGGAGTAAATTGGTGAAGGTTCCTCGTCTCAGTTAAAAACAGTCCGGGTGGTGAGGTGATGTGTTTGTGCAGAACAGCCAAATGGAGGCAGAGATGGTGAGTCCATGCAATTATTTTCCTTCCATGTTGTGACTCGGTCACAAGCTTAAGGAATATATATTGTACTACAAAAATAAATAAAGAATTACAGAAAAAAATGACTCATTATATTAAATGTTATCGATAGTATCCAGTGTAAATAGGGGGTGCTGCAGTTCTGCAGTGACTATACACGAGCCGCCACTGTAATTATTGTAAAAAACATTTAAAGTTGTTTAGTAATGCTAAATATGTATTCTCTTTACATAAATTAGCTTTGCACACTGGGGAGGGAGACTTTATACACATTTTAGGATATTACATTTAAAGTGTAAAATTAGTATTATGAATAAAATAAACCATAGAAGTGGTTTCCAAAATTTCTCACAGTTTGATACCAATTGTTGTCTCTGGGACGATCACATCTTGCTCTCCTCCAAGCGTTCCAGTCATAGTCTTTATTTATCTTTTCGCTGCCTCCACGGCTATCCGAATTTAATTAAAGCTGTTAGGTAGGTAGAATTGAGAGTAAATGTATCCTTATTGGCTTGGAGGGAGAAGTGGAAGCATATCGAAACTATCATTTCCAGTAAACCCAGACAAAATTTTAATCTGGACCTCCCCGTCACCCATAGATACTTGTTTTAATTACTATAAATTGCTTAGATAATGACTGTATGAATGTAGCTAAGATGTTACTAAAGAGAATCATCTAGCCCGGTAAATATTTTGGATGCTATGCTATTAGCACCACTCGCCTGAATAGTGAGCTGCTACCGTCATCTATGTAAGAGCTGTGTGACCAATAGGAACACTAGCAGTTATAATTTTAACCACTTAAATTTGTATTAATTCGGATTTTGTACCTTTATATAGTTATTCTAATAAATTAACAAAATAAATATAATGCTCTATGTTTTGTCATACTACTAGGTACATTTTATGCAGTGAAGGGAATGTTTATAAATTTTTCATGCTCTATGGTTGGCATCAGTATTTCAATTGTGTGTTTTGGTGTATCATTGTGGTTGTGTTGTTTCTTGTTGGGGTATCTAGGTTATAACTGTATTGGAGTGGTTGTAAATCTTAATTTGCACATTATAAGAAAAATTATTAGTTGTAATGGTCAACACTATTACAATTAAACATTTTGGTTCTCCGGACTCAGATCACGAATCAGTTTTTGTTTCTCCGCAGCTCAAATAACAAGTCATATTTGATTAAATATCTCAGTTTTTATTCAGTGCATGGAAAACAAGGCACTTAGATCTTCAGATATGTGTCTTGTCAAGAACAAAATCTCTTCAATTAAGTGATTCCAGTCCAATTTAATTCCTTTCAGTATCCATTGTAGCTATCTTCCTTTTTTCCTTTCATTATAGCACGTCTCTATTATTGTAGTTTGACTTGTGTTTAAACGCTTTGTTATTTCAACATGGCCACGGATACTTATATAAAGGGCTTTGTAGCAAGAAGGGGACAGGTCAAAGCTAGAGTCACAAGATTTAAAACGTATTTTCAAACATATGATATTCAATAAATTTTATTAATTCAATTAAATCTGCGATTATCAAAATTAGATCAGTGTTGGCCAGAATTCGATTCTTTGCCATCACAAATAGAATTGATCGATGACAGTGACTTACATTTAAATGAACGTGACCATTTTGATAACACGTATTTTTATTTAATGGCATCAGTTGAAGAATTTATTCAAACACACTCCCAAGACACCAATTCAAATACTACAACAAATTTACAAACAAACATGTCCGTCAAACTTTCAAATATAAATTTGCCTTTTTTTAGTGGAAGTTACGAAGATTGGTTACCATTTTTTGAAGCCTTTAATTCACTTATACACAACAATGAGTCACTAACTGACACACAAAAATTTCTTCGGTCGTCTTTGAAGGGTGACGCAGCGTATGTCATTCATTATCTTGAACTTACGTCAGCCAACTACACAGTAGCATGGAGTTTAGTACAAGAACATAATTGTTGAGAAACACGTAAAGGCTCTCTTTGACCTACCAAAGGTAGGTCTTCTACTTCTTTGAGGTAGTTATTAGATAGTACTCTAAGACACGTCAGAGCTCTCAAGGCATTAAATCAACCCACTGATAGATGGGACACATTAGTGGTTCACTTACTTGGTTCCAAACTAGACACGACTACGTATCGTGAATGGCAATGCGTGGCATCATCAGATCAGCTACCAACATTGTCTGACCCTACACAAATTTTACAGCGTAGGTATCAGGTATTTGAAACTATTTCAACTAATCGTCTTCAAACTATCAAACAACAAAAAACAATGAATACACATAAGCCGTTCTTGAAGGCGAGTTCAGGTTCCAAACCATTTGGAAACACATATTTAGTGTCACAGTTTGCTGCATGTAATTTATGCAATGCTCAACATCCATTGTTTCATTGTGAACAGTTTTTGAAAATTTCTATTAAAGATAGGTTCAAGCAGGTCAAAAAACTTAATTTATGTCTGAACTGCCTCAAGCCAGGTCATAGAGTAGGTCATTACAAGTCAGGTTCTTGCAAAATGTGTGACAAATAGGTCATTACAAGTCAGGTTCTTGCAAAATGTGTGACAAATCACACAATACTTTATTACACTTTCCTGAAAATGCAACAATGGATAGAAAACCAATATCTCTCAACAATGAAACTAATGAATGCATTGACCCCAACTTGCAGTCTCAATCATCAGTGACTGTAACTCATTCTTCAGGCAGTGTCAAAAACCAAGTCAGGTGCTTCTCTCTACAGCATTGATTGACATTGTAGGTGCTAAAGGGACTTCAATTACTTGCAGAGCCCTGCTGGACTCCGGATCTCAGTCAAACTTCATAACTGAGGCATTGTGTCAGCGATCGGGTCTTAAACGAATCAAGGTTTTTACACATGTTACGGGTATAAATGCATATACAAATGAAGCTACATATAACGTTAACACATCCATCAAATCATTCGATGCCTACAGATCAAATCTAGATATTCTTGTTTTACCTAAAATTATGGAACAACTTCCAACCACACGTGTTGATCTTTCTTCTTGGACAATTCCATCAACAATTACTTTAGCTGATCCTAAATTATATGAGCCATGTAAAATCGATATTTTGCCTGGAGCCGAGATATTTTGGGATTTGATTTGCGTAGGTCAAGTTAAACCGTCCAACGAATCACCCATCTTACAGAAAACAAATCTAGGTTGGATTGTGGCAGGGAAGGTATTTCGCAAATGTTCATCACCAACAACATTTTGTCATATTTTTCTACACACAATATTGATTTACAACTTCAGAAGTTTTGGGAGATTGAAGAAAACATATCTCGGACACCAGAAGGAATATACATAGTTAAAATGCCATTTAAAGATAATTCAAAGGACTTGGAGTATTCAAGGGAGCTAGCTACAAAAAGATTTGATCAATTAGATAAAAGGCTGGCTAGGCAACCTGAAATACATTAGCAATATTGTGAATTCATGCGTGAATACTAACTTCTTGGGCACATGGAACCATTGCAAAATCAAGACATTTGTTCACCATCAAGTGTGGAATATTATATTCCACATCACCCAGTTTTTAAAACCGCGAGCACAACGACCAAGCTTCGCGCCGTATTCGATGCATCAGCAAAAACTAGTTCTGGATAATCGTTTTATGATATTTTGATGGTTGGTCCATCTGTGCAAGATGATCTATTTTCCATTATCATACGCCTCAGAACTCACAAATTTGTGCTAATGGCAGACATTGAAAAAATGTACCACCAAATCAAAATGGATTCGTCACAATTGAATTTACAGAAGATTATTTGTAGAGATAATCCTAGCATGCCTCATCAAGTGTATCACTTGCTGACGGTAACATATAGAACAGCTTGTCCACCATAATTAGCAACACGAACTTTGCAACAGTTGGTAAGAGACGAACAATACCACTCTCTCATGGCGTCAGAGGTGGTAACGAAGGACTTCTACGTGGATGACCTCATGACTGGAGTGGACACCATTGAAGAAGCTGTGACCCTTCAAAATCAACTGATAGCACTTTTACAACGTGGCGGATTTCATTTAAGGAAATGGTGTGTTAATGAGGAAGAGCTGTTGGCCAACATTCCTCCAGAAGATAAAGAGAGCAATCCGACTCTTCCAGTTGACTAAGATAGCACCATCAAGACCTTGGGTCTGCTGTGGGATCACAGGCGTGACAATTTTCAATACTCAAGTAACAACGTGTTACAAAACGTAGCAACTCGAGTCACAAAACGAACAATTTTGTCGGTGACAGCTCATATTTTTGATCCATTGGGGTTGATTGGACCAGTCATCCTAAAGGCCAAGATTATCCTTCAAGAATTGTGGCAGCTAAAATTGTATTGTGACGAATCGATCCGAGTCAGTTTGCACTCAAGGTGGCAACAATGCCTATTATCGCTCACAAGTCTCGATAAAATGCAAATCAGTAGAAGCATTCTCGCAGATGACACAACCGTCCAATTGGAGATACATAGTTTTTCAGATGCGTCGAAGTTTGCTTATGGCGCATGTGTGTATTTAAGAAGCACAGACTCAAGAGGTTGCGGTACAATCAACCTTATTTGTTCTAAGTCCCGAGTAGCTCCACTCAAAAAAGTATAGTTGCCAAGACTATAATTATGTGGAGCACTACTATTGGCAGAACTTACCCATCGTACCCTGGTAGCCCTTAACAAAAACATCACCAAATGTTTCTACTGGACAGATTCAACTATAGTGCTAGCATGGCATCACCGTAATCAAATTGGAATACATTCGTGGCAAACAGAGTTGCCAAAATTCAAGAAATCACTGAAATTGAAAATTGACGACACTTCAGAACGCATGAAAACTCTGCTGACCTTGTGTCTAGAGGTGTGTCAGCTGATCAGTTAGCTCACTCACTCGGCCAATACAGGACTCTAGCTAGAGTGGAGGAAGAATAACACCACACTTGTCAGCATAGTTCCAGACTGTGCATTAATCGATAAATTCTCATCGCTTAAAACACTTGTACACATAACTACATATTGCTTAAGATTCATTTACAACGCCAGACATATTAACGAATCACGTCGAAGGGGATCACTTACAGTGAATGAAACCAAGCTATCACTAACAACCATAATTAAAATGGTGTAACAACAAAGGTTCCAGAAAGAACTTTGGGATCTAAGGTCACACCATCAAGTTAATCAAAGGAGCAAACTTTATTCCCTGAACCCTTTTCTAGACAACAATGGAATCATCAGGGTGGGTGGTCGTTTGCAAAAATCCAACCTCACACCAGATCAGAAGCATCCAATTGTGCTACCTCAGGGACACAAGCTGACAGAATTAATAGCCAGCTATGAACACTTGAAACAACTTCATGCTGGGCCACAAGCAATGCTCAGTGCGCTAAGACAAGTGTATTTCTCACTCAATGATAGAAACTTATGCAGGAATATTGTGCACAATTGTATTAAATGTTTCAAGGCCAAGTCCAGAAACGTACAACAAATTATGGTAGAACTTCCCAAGAGCAGAGTAGAATCCTCTCGTCCAATTCTGCATACAGGAATTGGCTATGATGGTCCAATACAAATACTACAGAGCAGAAGAAGAGGAGTGAAGAAAATAAAGAGTTACATAGCTCTTTTTATATGCTTCGCTACCAAGGCTATTCACCTTGAATTAACGAGTGATCTAACTACAGAATCATTCTCAGCAGCCTTGCGAAGATTCATGGCACGGCGAGGCAAATGTCTTCACATTTATTCTGACATCCCAACCAATTCTGTCGGAGCAAGCAATGAACTTCTGGAACTTCGCAATCTAATTACTTCTGGTGGCCATCAAACGGAAGTGACATTCACTCTAGCCAAAGACATCATTGAATGGCATTTTATAACTCCAATAGCGCCACATCTTGGTGGCTTATGGGAATCAGGAATTAGGCTGGTCAAATATCATCTGAACAGAATTTTGGGAAAGGCCACGCTTACATATGAAAAGCTATACACGATTTTAACACCACTGTCCAGTGATCCTTCCGACCTTTCTGTTCTTACCCACGCTCATTTTTTATATATATATATAGGAGACTCACTGGTGACCACTCCAGATCCAAATCTGGCATTACTTCAAAGTAATCGACTATCATGCTGGCAGCATGTACAACAACTTTCTCAGCATCTTTGGGCCAGGTGGTCCAAGGAATACTTAGCCGAACTCCAGCAGCGGAAGAAATGGAGAACACATGGCCACAACATCCCAGTGGGAGCATTGGTTCTCCTTCGTGAGGACAATTCCCCCCCGATCATTTGGAAACTTGGCCGAGTACTGGAACTACATCCTAGCACAGATGGAATCGTTCGTATGGTCACTCTCAGGACCGCAGGTGGCTCGCTGAAGAGAGCCATCACAAAACTATGTCCACATCCAATGGAAGAAAACTCAGCATAGATGTGTGCAGACTTGTGTTTTATAGTATTCTGTTTGTGTGTAAAAATGATGTACTTTTATTTTATTTTGAGCCAACTGTTGCTTAACTCATTTCACTTGTTTAGTTAATATCTTTATTATTTTTATGTTTCATTGAAAGTATTCTTTCAAGGTGGGCGGGATGTTTGGTCATACTACTGTGTACATTTTATGCAGTGAAGGGGAATGTTTACAAACTGTTCATGCTCTATGGTTGGCATCAGTATTTCAATTGGGTTTTTTGGTATATCATTGTTGTTGTGTTGTTTCTTGTTGGGGTATCTAGGTTATAACTGTATTGGAGTGGTTGTAAATCTTTTATTTGTACATTATGAGAAAACTTATTAGTTGTAATGGTCAACATTATTATAATTAAACATTATACGCTCAACAAGTCCTGTGAGCACACCCAAACCACACTATGACCCCAAATAGGATCACGGCACTTGGTTGGGAACTATTGTACTAGAGTTGGAGAGCAGCAAGGCACCATTCTTATTAACTAGCTTACCACATCTGAAGGAATTCGTGTTTGACTCCTATAGTGCTCATTTTGAACCATTTATCTGTATATTTAAGATCATTAAACAATATAAGAAGAATATTTAAAAATGAAGAGAAATAGGTATTTTCTTAAAGCGGCCATACTATTGAAAATAAGGCATTGTAATATTACCAACATTTATTGTAAAAAGCCTAAATGATTGAGTAAACTTGCTCCCTATTTCCCCCCTCCCCACACACATGGACGTACACAATGTACCGAGCTAAGTTTGATTTTAAAAATATTTGTTGTATAAATGCTTTAAAAATTATGAGCAATTAATTATCATGGTTGATATGCAGTTTACTAATTAGCCTCGGTTTGGCCATCTTAATTATTTTCTCTACTCCCCATATTACCTCAAATCGGGAGTGTAGCGTCTTAAAACTTCTAAATGATAGTTTATTAAATTCACAGTCTATATTTTGTGAAGTTCTTTTTACATATACTTGGAAACGCGATTTTAACGTTTGCTTCAAGGGGTGTGCCATGAAGCGGGCGAGGAGGGCTACGAGGCAGTGTATGTGGGTACTCGACAAAAGATTTCTACGAAATATAATCAGGCATGTAACTGCCCTACTACTTAACGTTTGCCCACATAGCCCTTGAGTCAGAACTATTTCACGCACAAAGAACACTATTATACAGGCGAATCAAACAATAGAATTAGGCTAGTATTTCCATGTGAAAGCTTGTGGTTTACCAGTGTGGGCACTTTAGGCTTTTCTCAACATTATTTTATTTACTTGTAACTTTGACTCTGAATAAAATGTTTTGTCTAACTTGTGCGCTCAAATTATTTAAAATATATTTAATTTATATCTAAGTTTTAAAATGTAAGTAGAAGCTGATAAATGTATTGTGTATTGTGTTATTATAAATCTGACGTGTTGTGTGAACAAAAATCAGTAATTTCTGAAGCCATAGGGCTTCCTGTATACTGAATGACAGGACCATGTATTCTGCTTCAGTGAATGACAGTAGTGGCTCAAATGACAGTTTCGGCTCACTTTCTCCCATAAGGTTAACATTGAGAAGTTGGGTCACTTTCTCCCATAAGGTTAACATTGAGAAGTTGGGTCACTTTCTCCCACCTTGTTTTTCTTGACTGGGGGAGGTGGGTCACTTTCTCCCATAAGGTTAACATTGAGAAGTTGGGTCACTTTCTCCCGCCTTGTTTCTCTTGACTGGGGGAGGTGGCTCACTTTCTCCCATAAGGTTAACATTGAGAAGTTGGGTCACTTTCTCCCGCCTTGTTTCTCTTGAATGCGGGAGGTGGCTCACTTTCTCCCATAAGGTTAACATTGAGAAGTTGGGTCACTTTCTCCCGCCTTGTTTCACTTGACTGCGGGAGGTGGCTCACTTTCTCCCATAAGGTTAACATTGAGAAGTTGGGTCACTTTCTCCCACCTTGTTTCTCTTGACTGGGGAGGTGGGTCACTTTCTCCCATAAGGTTAACATTGAGAAGTTGGGTCACTTTCTCCCACCTTGTTTCTCTTGACTGGGGGAGGTGGCTCACTTTCTCACATAATAAAAGCGTTAATCAGTGGAGGATCAGGAAAAAATATTTGGTGAGGGATGGAGGGGGAAAACCAGGTGTTTATAAATTAGCTACACCATTAATTTGATAAAACTTTTTTATATCACTAAACAAAAACATTTTACTATAATATTACTACGTATTGGGTGTTCCTAGTTTAGCCGTTTATTAAAACGTTTCCCAGGAGGCACTATGCGGAAGCGAGTAACGTCCCCTTCTACCTATAATTAATTTTGACTAAGCTATTTAATTTTTATAAAGCCGTGCTGTTTCGCCTGATGAAATCAAGCTATGATATTCACAAGCACTCGAGCTTTTTACGTAATAAAATATTTATTACAAAGTTTAATGCACAGACTCCCTTTTCAATATACTTACATACAAAACATAAAGCATGAATGTATTTTTATGTCTCCATTGGTGAACACATTATTTATCTTATTTTATAGTGGCTGTATGCAAGAGTGTCATATCCATTATCAAAAATATATCGTTTTTCATCCCCGCAGGAAAGTGAAAGTTTATTCAAGGATATATTGTACAATTTATGTTTCTCCCTTCTTATTATAGACATATTGGTGTAGTGTAAGATCCCCTGTTTTAAACATTTTTTATAATGATCATGTTTAATTTTATTTTTGAGAGTTGTTTTGACACACCTCTACCTACTTTTTTCTCCTCAAGACTCTCCTTTTGAATAGAGTAAGGCTTCAGTCGAAGTCCCACAAACTCTCAAATACGCTCTCCATTCATCTCATCCTTAATTTCACCCAGAGATTTTTTATTGCACGCACTGTATAAAAAATGTGTTTCTGGATAGTCTGAAGTGTCAAATCGGTCTGTATTATCAAATATATCCACATATACATTTTCTGTTTTCAGTTCGTATTAGAGGGAGTCTGTGTCTGTGAATAAGAGCTTTGCATTTTGTCCATATTTCCTTTTAACATAATTATAATGAAAGCTATACATGATAACCTTGCTTATATTTAAGATTGCAAAGCCTGCATCGATAGGCTTATTCAAAAGTAGGTTTATTTTTCTCATGTGAATCCAAACTAACTCTTCCGTGAAGATTGTATAAGCAATAAATGCTGGTGAAGCAATACACTCCTTCAGCCTTTTGTAATTAGTAATTGAACATCCACACGATGCCTTTGATTCTCCACCGACTTCCCGAATACTGCATTGTTCATGAGTTCGAAAAAGTCCTTTTCAAATCCATTTACTGCATTTTTTCGTTGGGAAGTATTAAAATCAATATATGGCTTCAACCAAACGCTCTGATTGAAAGTTAGGACTCGGTGTATCTTTTGAAGCTTCATACCTAAGGACATATATAGTTTTAAATTACGGTAGTGTACCACATAATTTTGTTTACTGTATAGGTTGGGCACTATCTTTTCTGTTTTCCCACCGGTGGGAAAGTTCAGCTTGGATTGTATATACTTAGAGAAAGGGGATAACATCTCAGGAGTAACTATGACTTTTTCAGGAGCAAGTGGATAGTCACTGTGATTGTCATGAATTTCTTCCGGGTACTCTAGATCTATTACTAATATATAGCTCACAGGACTATCATCAGCACCTGAAAGTATATTGAGCTCTGCTGTTTCAGTCTTGTTAAACCACCTAAAATTACTCTGAGGAAGGTAATCAGGCATAACATTCCCGTATAAATTATTACAATCCCAGTATGTGATGTACTTCACCTCCTTTTCAGGGTTAAAAGCCATCATATCAGGGTTGTTTGCTTCAGAATGTCTATTAGAAATCATAGACACCCCACCACGTATCCCTTTTTTAATGAATAAATGCATTTCAATGTCAGTTAGTAACGCCAACTCAACCTTGCTCATCTTTAAAAATGCCACCCATGCTAGTCCAGGGCTTGTGCAAAAATGTAGACAGTCTAATTTATAGTAGGTACTCAAAACCTAAATAGTGAAAGTATTCGAAGACGCCTGTTAAAATAGAACATCACTTAAAACTTATACATTTTTAAAATCTTCCATAGCATTCATTTCAAATTTTGCCTACACATTTAGCATGAGCGTAGTCACTTTCTGAAATATTTTCTTGGCGCATCTGATTATAGAATGCGGATTTTGGTGGTGATTGACTATCTTTCAATTTACTGCTGCAATCCATGTAGTCATAAGGGAACACTTCTTGTAGCAGAAGATCTACTTTATCGAAAGGGTTATTTTCATGGAGTATTTTAAATTGAGTTTTCCCATCATGCAACATATGTTCAACCAATTTTTCAAGAGATGTGCTTTAAAACTGGAACAAGTTAATAAATCCCCAATTTTCTGCATAATAATATGAGCGTCATAAATTTTTAAATTATGTAATATGGCGGATATTCTTTTGGTATATTGAAGCTGAATATTGCACTTACTATGAGTTGCACCCCGATAAACCCCACTGAGATGACAGTGATTACGGACGTGGTCTTTACCCAACTCTTTCCCGCTGATACTACATACGCTAGCCGAAATAAGTTAATTTTCTTACTCAGGGATGATGCGCATAGGGATTACATTTTTCATCTCAATGATCAACAAGTTTATGAAGAAAGGTACCCACAACATTTTCACCACTATAGGCAACAGGGGTTTCACACATTTACCTTCGGAATCGACTATTATATATGCAAATCCTGATGGCGTATGCTTCTAATTTTTGTAGTTGATGAGTGATGGGGGTTAGGTGCACACCCTGATATTTTAATATTAAAACATTCAAAATCTGCATAGATCACATACGGAATTTTTAGCATATGTTTATATGTCGAAAATCTCAATATTTTATCATCTTCCTCAGGCATCTGTATTTTTTAAGCATCGAAATCAGCACACCGCTCACAATGTTAATCCCTGAGAATTTCCTTAGAAAATCTATGCGAGCAATATTTGCAATAGTATGATTCACCATAGTGTCTGGTCAGTGAGCTTAGCAATCTGCTGAAGTGCTGAAGTTCTTAATAAGACAATAATGTCCCCCATCCATATTTGAAAGAAACAACAAATCCACGTGATTTTCACGACTAACCTTAGTTATTCTTCAAAGGAATATTTCCCCTTGGTAGACATACACATTAATATATACAGTATTTTGTTTATCCAACTTAGCTGTTTGTGGTATTTGCACAAGCTATTCAATACCAACCATATTTAGTTTGCCTTCCAGTGATATATACTTACTCACTCGATTAGCGTTCTCGTCAGCTGGGTATAGAAATGCTAGCACAGACCAAAGAAAACATTTACTGTCAGCATTTCTTATATTAATTAGGGCGAGTTTATTTCTCAACTCTCCTGATAATGGAATATAGCTGAAAGCAGCCAAAGGAATATATTTGGCTAATTTAGGTTCTGAGCATTTCATAAGATCCTCAGACCAACCACTTTCTTTGTGGTGGAAAGAAGAAGCTGCTTCAATCGTGTAAGTGCATGCATCCTCAATCTGTGATTTTAATTCATCAGGACTTAGAGTGACGATACACTTACTGCGAAAGTAAGGGGCGATTGTTTCCTCTCCCTTCCCTCCAACATGAGAGTACTCTACACAGGCAGATGTATACCATTTTAGATTACCCATTACACTAAGTTGTTGGGAAAGCGTTGTTTCCAACTTCCCTTTAATTTCGTTAATAAAGACTAAAAATAGCTAGTCTTTTGAGGGAGAGATCTTGATGATTTTGACTCTACCATTCAAAGCTTCTGAAAAATACAGGGGTCGTAATATTCATCTATATCGAGATTCTCAATAGATTCCTGATCTATTGACTTTGAAACGTTGGCAACATTACCCAGTGAAGTTTCTTCTATTGCAATACAGTTATTTAGTTTGTGTCGTAATAGACTATCCCACCGTGAAAATATTTTACTGCATTTATCACACTCGAAGGACTTCACCTCCTGACTATGTGAGGAAACATGTCGCTGTAAGTCATCACTCAAACTAAAAACTTGTCCACATTCATCACACTTTTTAAGTCCACTGCCGTGTTGTAAACGTATATGATGCGTCATTTTGGTAGGATATGCAAAAGATTTTGAACAGTTCTTACACAGGAAGACCATTTTAACCAAGCGTGTTGTATGTAAACAAATAGATATAATCTTAGTGATTAGGGATGTTCGATCTTGGATCGATCTTTTGGAAAATCGATTCTTTCCCCTCGATTAATTGATTTTTTGAATCGATTTAAAGGCCTTGATCTGATTCACGTATCGATTATTTTTCTAGCCATTTCTAAAAGATCTGATCGAAACGAATCAAAATTTCAAATCAATTAAGGAAAATTTAATTTTGTTGTTGGCTTTAGGAAATGTTTTATTGACTATTAGTACTAGGAAAATTTCGAAACCAAGTCTTTCAATCTTGGGCTACTAATTAGTTATTATTTGTCTTTATTTAGTAAAGTGAAGAGAATAATCAACTGATCTGATCTTTTCACGTCTAGGTTCTGTAAATGATCAGATCACGTTTTTATTCTGTGATGTATTTATGGTGAGGTGTTGGCCAAAAAGTCAATAGTTTGAAAGTATTTCGTAAAAACCTCATTTTCCCCATAGAGTTTTTGTAGTTATAGAATGCTTACACCTACAATCTACACTTCCACCAAGCTAGTGATTCCCAAGTTTTGAGACACACCCTCCAACAAAAAGTTGTGAGGTTTCCTCAAGACGGATGCCAACAAGTGTGTTTAGTTTGAGTACAATCACTAGTTCTCGAACAATTAATTCAAACAAATAAGGTGTACTGATTTCACAGTTTCTGAAAGATTAATTCGCTGCTACCGAGGAAAGAAAATAAGTGCGTCCCTCTCTGGGGTCTAGAGGTTAAGGTTCTGGTTTGTCTCCAATATATAGCCTGATTTTCTTAAGAATCTTCTGGAAGCTCCTGAATCCCCAATCTCCCTTTTGATTCGGAGGGCAAAAACCTTTAAAAAATACATAATTTTACTAACTGCCTTCTTCCCCTCATATAAATATGATTTTCTACCAGCATTGATTCTTCTCTTCAAGTAAAACATTTAAAGTGCTCCTCAATGTGAAAAATAATTATAGTAGGCCTACCACCACACACAAGTGCATCTAAATTTAAAAATTGGAAAACAGAACAGGAACAAAGTGTACATTGTATGTAAGGCCACACACATTATTTAAATCACTGCCCTTTGTGGTTACCACAAAAATAATTTAAATATCTTCCAGAGGCATTTAATAAGTCATACATTTTTGCTGCCCCCTCCCCCTAATACATTTTGACGCCACCCCCACCCTCGGTACATTTTGACACTTCTCCCTCCCCTCGATACAATTTTGACGCCTCCCACACGCCTCCCCTCAATACATTTTTGCTGCCCCCACTCCTTCCCTCTGTGTAAATTTCTAGGTGCGCCTCTTTTGGTTAGTTAGAGCAAACTTTATTTACATGAATAGTTAGATCGATATTTGGAAAATCGATTCAATGCACTCGATTTTTTGCCTGAATCGATACTACGTTTCTTTATCTAGATCGATCCAGAGAATCGATTCAAAGCCCATGAATCGAACATCCCTAAGTTGACTTGACAATTATTCAATATCACTCCTCTAGATGTGGGAGACAAGATTCATACCAGAGCAAACAACGAGGGTTTGACGAAAACCTTCTCACACCGGGACATAAGAAAGCCCTTATATAAAATTATAAACACTATTTGTCTGTGAATAACAAGAAATATGTGTGCACACTTATTTCACTTCCAAATGGTACACTTAGAAATAAAATCAGTAAACATGATAAATAGTGTATGGGTAACAAATGCGTTATTGTCTGACTCCCTCAATATATCGCTATTTACGAGTAAATTATTATGATAAGTCAAACTTATATTCATTTTTAATAACGTTCATTTTGTGCCATCTAGTGCGGAAATTGGTACTTATAATTTCTCAATGTCTTGTGTTAGTCCGTACATATAAGTATTAGAAAATTGTAGCTATCACTACTCATACAATAATTTGCTATAATTTATTTTTGATTAACATAGCTAGTTTGGTCATGTACAGCACAAGGAAGCATTGTAAAGAAGCTGGCAGGCTCAGGCTGAACGTCATAATTTGATAGTTTCACGCATTTTGCTAGTACGAAGATTTGATATAATTGTTGATAATTCTACTAGGTGAGAGCAACGGAGACACGCAAATTAATTGTTACTGCCAGCAAATAGATATTTGTATACTTTATATTCCAATTTTGCTTCAGTGTACCATCGAATACTTAGCCATATCAATTTGAAATAAAATCTTAATCTAGATAATCCAGAATGTTTAATAATGCGAAAAATTATTATTAACTACTTTTAATTTTATTGCTAACATTTAGTGCTAGTTAGCAACCAAATTTCAAGTTATTAAATTGGATGTTTTTATTACAGGAAGGGACAATACTATTTTTAATTTTTTCCAAGTGTCATGAGGTAAAGTTTCTCATTCTAATTTAAAATACGAGCAATGTCCACATAAAACTAATTTATATCATGTCATACAGGCCGAATTCAAAAAGTCAACAAATAAAATATATTAAATTATTAATAAACTACACGAACAAAGTTCATGACATATATTTGAAGGGAAATAAAGGGGGAAATGCAACAACCAGGCAAATTTATAATCTATTAGTCATGTTTACGAGTCGCATTGGTTTTAGCCATCGAATAAAGAAAATTGGAGATTTAACTAGAATTTTTGAAAAGTAATATAAAGTCCACAGTCCATATTATTATGTTCAAGATACGCCCACTGACTCAAGTTAGAATAAAATAAACTAGTACGTAGAGAAGGAATAAAACACATGCTATTATTAATACAAGGTGGATGTACAGTACAGTGTATATTTACCTTAATTGGTCACCACTACCACTTCACTCTAATTCTGAAACATTTAATCAAAACTCTACCTTACTCATTCTCAACTCATTTTAATGTTCGATAACTATAATGAAATAAGGTCGCTAAAAACCTGATTACTTTTGTTCGAATGACAAACTTTGTGTAGAAGTCTTAAGCCTAGTACGCACTAGGAATCATTTTCCCGGAAACATTGTTTGCCAACTGTTCCCCAACTGTTGGCCAACATTTTTTCATGTTGCCTTTGTGTTTCCCAGCAAGGAAAACTTGTTTCCCGTGATCCATTTCAAATGGCTTTAAAGAAACAATATTGGCTAACATTTCCGACGGCAAGCAACGTGGGCCGGTCCAACTCTGCTATTTGGTGCTCGGGACAACACTACCGGTCCACTAAACATTCTTGCATACCACCCCGAGTACATTAGTTACTGATATATCCTTTTGTCATGTCGTGGTCAGTCGAAAAAACTCCTAAACTGATTGGAATATTTAATAAAAATACACTGTTGTGGGATGTGACGATTGAGAACTGTAAAAATCTTGTAAAATACAGGATGTTTTAAATAAAATAAGTGGACACTTTTCAGTTAGTGTAAATGAACATGACCTCACCACCGTTTTCTTCTTCTCTGTCTTCTTGAACAGCTCTTAACTACCAATAACGCATAAGCCATAGTAGCAGCATCCTCAAGAGACATGTTTCACTCAACTGAACTTGTACGGGAAACAAATATTTCACCATTGAAGTCTGGACGCGAAACAATGTTTGCCAACAATTTGTTTCCCATGTTGGCCAACAACGTTTTCAAGTGCGTACTAAGCTTTACGTTCAAATGATCATTCAGCTAATAGGCGTTTAGGAAGTATTACTATTTCAGCCTAAATCGACTTATTTAAAGAAACAAGTTATCAGTGTTGAGCTTAGTTATGCTCTTCAAACCTTTTATTAACCCATTTATTTTATTTATCTAATCATACATTGATGTATCTCATAAGTTCATAAAAATTAGAGAACAATGTCAAACTGCCACATTGCCTTGTATGTGTGTGAGAGAGAAAGAGATACCCGAAGATTTCCTTCTTTCCTATACAATGATGTGCAGACGAGAGCTCACCCATTCAGTTATAATATATAGATCAATGTGCCAGATAGTAAACAGGGTTTCTAATTGGAATAACTAGAATTGACCTTAGCTTCCAATGTATTTTACAAGCTCAGTAATGGTGACGAGTACTCTAAATCCCTCAGGACCACTAGGTCCCTCAAATATATTGTTTTCTAAAGGAACTCATAATAAAACGAATCCTACTCTATAAAAACTAAATTTTACAATTATAGCATAGTTCAAATATATAAAATGCAACAGTTTGAAATAATTAAAATTTCAAAAAATTCAAATAAAAATACATTAATCCTATTCTTTTAATATTAAAGTAAATTATTTGTAAAAAAAACCTTGCCTGGGTGGATCCACTTTAATATAACAGTTCTAATCATAGTATAGGTTTATACTTAAATAATGTGATTAAAAACGGTAAACATTATTTGCCGGGTAAAATATTTCCTTCTTAATAAGTTTTAAAGTTATTAGGTCCGATAGAAGTTAGTTCGTATTTAGATATCTCTTCTTAAATATCACTATAGAAATAGTAAAATCTCGCTGCTAAACTACCACGAAGCATTCAATTTAAATAATGTATAAAGATCGACCTCTTACCTTATATCCCAATGGCTATTGTAGTATAAGTTCAAACTCATATAGGTCTACTTTCTCTTCAGTAGGTATTCCGGTAATCCTGTAATCCTTCCTACAAATTATTATTTCAACAAAGCCATAAAGTTATACTGCTTCAGAAACAACCTTCTGTTATTTTCGTACTATATTTCCTTATTTTATATGCTAATTTTAAGTATTAAAATATCTGTTAAATTCCTGGTTAAACAACACTCTAGAAGTCCCTTTCTTCTTTTCTTTAGTTTGTAATTCAAATCATTATTAGACTAGAGTCAGTAAATAATTTTACAAAGTCGAGAAAGATGAGAGTTTTTTTTATCCGCAGACAATAACATATCGTCACCTGAGTATTATAAGGTTGTATGTGAACACACATATGTTTGGAGATACAGGGACTTGAATGTTCACTATGACCGTTACCCTCTTAAATGATAGGTAGTAGTAATATAAGATTGTATAGAAAGTAATGTTACTATTTATGTGAAATTTACTTACAGTTAGAACATTTTCCTTTCCTTTTCTAACTGCTATAGCTAATTAAGTTTACACATAAAACTTTGAAACTCCAAAGAAAATGTTTCACTATGATTAATGTCACATACAACTTTGTTATGTTCATTTTATTACAATAACACAGTTTGGTACAAACTATTAAAACAACTAATATTTTATAACTAGATACAGTATAGTAAATTATGTTTGGAATATTTTCCTTAAATTTAATTTTAATGATTAAAAGTTTCATAGCAAGGTCTAAAGCAGGAACTAAAAACATAATGAAAAACACAAAAGTTAATGTGTAGATTACATTTTATAAAGAAATTGCACTAAATATTATTTAATGTCTTTTTTGGTAACCAAACACAGTTACCATAATCATAATAAAAATATTGATAACTATTTGTAATTAAGTACGAGTTATTTATTTGTTCAAGATTCCAAGATGTGAGTAATACTCTCTGTCAATTTGTGGTTTCCACTTCAGCAGTTCTTGTAGAGAGTTTTTCTTCTCTTCCGATAATTCTACAATCCGCCCAATGACTTTGGGTGTTTGAAGTATGGTTGAAGATTTCAAATCATCAGCACCAATAGAGTCAGTTGAAGATTTTCTTGACTGTCTAATCTTTTTTACTTTTTTTAAGTAACATTGGGATAGCACTCATACAAATGAGACTCACGATATTCAATTTCAGTGAGTGATTGAGTGAACCTTAGAGATGTTACTTTTGAATAAGGAACTTGTTAAAATTCAAATTTGTGGCACATGTTTGAAAATCTTTGCAATATGTATTAACCATTTGTAGTATCTTGTAAGGCTTCTTTTGGTTCACTCTTAGAAACAACCACAACAAAGAAATGGGAGAGAAAAACTCACTTTTTGACAACACTTTTTCTAAGCAGCTACATTGAGTTTATCTCCTGAACACAGGAATGACCAGGCGTTAAGAATTTCATTGTGATTTTATCAATAGATGAATGATGTTTAAAAAAATCAAGCACTGAAAATGAAATTATTGAGTTCCTGTTCTGCGGTAAGCAATTGTCATTCCATAGTGTTAACCAGGGGCGGCTTGTCCCTAAGGCGCGGAGGCACGCGTCCCCTATCCCCACGAATCCCTAGCTCCTTTTAAAGTTATTATTCGCACTCTCACGACAATTATATATTGCAATAATAGTTTCAAGAAAAATATGTTTTTGGTTTAAGTAATAGCAGGCAATAATTTTAAAATGGCATGCGGTTGGGTGCGAGGCGGTCAGCGCCTGACATTGTTAAACCAAACCTTCCCATCCCTTCACTTCTTGTCTTCAAATGGCATGCAGTCAGGCGCGCCCTAAGGTTGAAAGCTTGTGAAATGTGTATAGCATGAACCAGCAATAGTTGTTGTCAGTCATCCTGCGTGCTCCTGCAAATATTATTTAGGGTTATTTTAGGATAATGTTTATTTGAGTTATATGTTTTAATATT
Source organism: Timema californicum (assembly GCA_902141385.1). Lineage (NCBI taxonomy): Eukaryota > Metazoa > Arthropoda > Insecta > Phasmatodea > Timematidae > Timema > Timema californicum. The sequence continues at coordinate 39,980 of CABFOW010002385.1, forward strand.
TTTTGTAACTAGGCTTAATATGAATTGTTCATTTCAGGCGCTTAAGACAGCGAATATTGCAAGATTAACTGTTGATCAAAAAAGACAATTGAAATCATTAGGTAGGCCATGTCCTGAATTTTGTATGGAACAAAGTGCACATTACACAGCTGCAGAGTTTCTACAACACATCCACGTCCTTTGGGGGGAGTTTATTATTTTTATCTTTGCATGTTGTTTGTGATATTAATTTTATGAGTTCAACTAAATGAATATTTAGCAAAAACTATTCCGAAATTTGTGTTTTCTTTTAAATCTATTATTATTTAGAAATAATCTATTAATTAAACAGTCTGCGCCCTCCAGCTTCTAAAGTGACGAGCCGCCACTGGTGTTAACTCTTTGATGTTTGGATTGTCTTTTGCAGCCTGTCTCAATATTTTACATACAGCACTACAATGTCATTTCCTGTTCTTCCCATAAGATCTTCTGTCCATAAGGCACGATATACTTGTTTGGTTGTTGAAAGATGGCCTGTTAAATTGTACACATTCAGCTTACTGGTATAAAAAACAATTGATCTCGGCTCTTGGGTAAGTAAGTACATTTTCAAAATCAAAACATAATACAGCTTTGCTTTGATCATCTCTATCAACTTGTCTATCTACTCGCATTGCCTCTTTTGCAGTAATATGAATTTCATATTGCTTTAGTCTGTCCTCTGTCAATGTTTTTTTCACTTTTAGCTAGCTTCACTTCTTTACAAAGGTCACACCTGTCTTTTTTGGGGACATGAAAATCAAGATTGTATTCTATAACAAATATTTGCCAGTAAAAGGATTGTTTAACAAGGTTCTCACCCTTTTCTTTTAGTTGATTTTCATATAAATTGTACATCAGAGAGACATTGAGAGTAGAATCTAAATACTTCCTACTTGCTGTTAATTCTACAGTAATGTGACTCAACTGTAGGAAAATATGATCTCTAACTTTTTCTTTTTCGTGGTAAAGAATTTGTCTTTTTACATATCGTCCTTTCAAAGATAGGTTGGATATATTACAGATGTCATTATTTTTTTCATGGCATGTGTAAACAGGTTTTTGGCTGATTGATAAAGTGCCTAGGTAAAACTGTTTACCTACTTGTATGTGATTATTGCTAACAGTAAAGAAATACTTATATGTGTTTTTTCTGCGTGAGGATTCACTTGTTTTCTCTTTTCGATGCCTTTCGACTACAGAGCATTCAGTTGTGGAGACAATTAAATGTCTCTTTTCATTTGGAGAAAGAGTGTAATATTTTTGGAAAATTACTTTTCTATCGTTATCTGTAATTAAATTTTGACAATTATATTTGCATGATCCCATACAGTTTTTGGTTGTTTTCACAGATTTAGCTAAAATTGTCTTTTTCCTCACAGAAATATATCTGCCCAGACTACTTTCCTTTTATAACATTGAATGCCCATGACGTTGGATATCTTTTGCGTTTTCTAGTTTTTGTTTCAGACCTGATATTAGTCTCATTAATAACATTTTCTTTGGTACTAGAATCCTTTTCAGTGTTTAGATTTTCTGCAAAAATCACAGAACCTTTAACCAAAATATTATTTTCAAGATCATTGTGTTTAACAACTCTATCAACCAAAGAGTCTGTCTTGTCTTCCAGTATGGTATATCACCTATGGGGATTGCTTTCACTACCAATCCTGCTTCACTTCTATCAACATCTTCTGTCAGTACCTCAACAATACAATCTGTAGCATCCTCATATATTATTACTGTGTCTCTGCAAGATAGCATTATTTCTTCTGCCACATTTTTACATAATACTATATCATTTGAATTTAGTGGGGGAAATCCACCTTCATTTGATTCAGCAAATCTAGAATAAAGCAAAAAGAAATGCTCTCATAAGCATATAATTATGTTGTTAAAAGGATCACACTATATTTAATAATAACTGTTACTATGTTTGATTTAATAAAGTGGATCCTCAAATTTATTCTCCCTTTTAATATTATATTTTGGGGGGAATTAGAGCAACAAATTATACCCAAACAATATGCCTATTATTTCATTCAGCCTAGGACAGACATAATTTTAGTTTAAATAAGGCATGATATTACTTGTAGCAATAAGATACTCATAAAAGGTTCTTGGCTCAGCTAGCTTACATTACTAAGCACCCTACTATTATATTAACTTAAAAAATTCACACACAAAATAATGCTTAGTTAGAAGCCAAATGTAGAATGTGCACATCATGATGGATTAAATAACGACGGTACTATATTTGTTAGTTACGGTGATAGCTGCATCTAAATATATGAGTGAAGAATTACCCCGGACGACTCTTAGATAGTTCAGTGGTTAAAGTGTTGGCCTACTAAGCCAAAGGTCCCAGGTTCAATTCCCATGTTTAGGTGTCATTTTTAATCTAAAGAATATAATATTTAAATGCAGCTATAACTATATCTAACAAATATAATATCTTAGCTGTATAATCCATCTTGATTACGTTTGTTTGAATGAAAAATTGTGTGTAGTAGTCTTACGTTCAAACAATCACTTAGGTTATGGGATTGAAGGAAGTTTTAATATATTTATAGTGTTGTCTGTATCCCAACTTTATTTAGATCATTAGTATTATTACATATAATTAAGCATTAACTTAGTGTACAATAGATTCAATATATTAGAAGAATGTGCCTGTCTGCCATTACAAACATTTATGACTGTTTACAGTGGTTACCATTGTACCCACTTAATGCTAAGACATTGTGTATCTACTACAATATTAACCTATATAAAATTATATAAAGAAACAAGTCACGAACTTAGAACTTGATTATGCTGTTCTCACATTTCATTAACATGGGCAGTTTATTTAACTAAACATAAATTGATGTATATCACTGATTCATACAAATTACCAAACTATGTCAAAACGCCACACTGCCTTGTATGTGTGTAATAAACAAGAAAAAATACCTGAAGGTTTCCGACGCTTTTACACAATGATGTTCAGACAACAGTTCGAAAATTTCAGCAACATATGTCTATCTAGTTATATTAGGTCAATGGAAAACACGTGCCTTTATGTACGTTTCTATAGTGAAGTTTTTTTTTATGAAAATATTGGGGAATATTGTTTAGTGTATTGGCCACCTTGTTTAATTGTATGCGTCTGTTAAGTGCTGTCTGTTTATCTTTTAACGATATAAAAAATAGTTTTGAATTTTATTTTGTTAGCTTAATATTTATTTTCTCCATATAAGTGGTTTGTCACAAATTTATGTACATTATTCTGTTGATATTAATGTTTTAAGTAGAGGATTGTTGTTTGAATTCATAGACTACTAACGAACTTAAGACGCGGGGCTGTGCTATAGCTCAATTTATAATATATTTTAGGCAACTAATGCAGTACCTCTATATCTACTTGTAAATATTAACATTTATGGGGTTTAAAACCTTTTGTGTAATTGTTTATTTCATTAATCCAAATATATTAAATTAAAAATCTGTATGATTGGCTTAATCAAGAACAAAAGTGGACTTGAATAGTATTATTCTGAGGTAAAGGTCATACTTAATGTAACTTAATTTTCAACTTGAGACCAGAACAAATTAGTGAAATCATCTTGAAGTTAACTGGAGCATCAAACCATAACTTAACAAAAAGATAAATTCAATTTTAAGTTGTGTATGCATTCAAGGTGGTATCTTATTTTATCGAGAACATTATTAAAATAATATCTTACAAACAACAATCCTGGAGGGCTCAACAGTGAAAAGCCAACCACCGGAGTACCGTCACTCTCCGCTAAGTGGCCCCATGGCGGCCGAGTATCATCTAGAGAATCAGCAACACAAAGATGCCAAAGTGTGCTATAGCGCCCCTTCCACTCCCCCAGAACCGATTATCGCTATTCACATGCCAGAGAGAAAGGTGATATGCCGGAGAAGAGGAAGACCCAGTAAGCACAGTGATGACTTTGTATGGATGGGGATCAACCGCGTACACCCCGATATGTTTGGCTCAAAAGATGACTTGCGTCTGCATACTCAAATCCACATGCGAGAAGTTAAGCCATATAAATGTACCATGTGCAGCAAAGCCTTCGCTCACAGCTCGTACCTGTCCCAACATAACCGTATTCACCTCGGCATCAAACCCTACACCTGCGAGTTCTGCCAACGCAAGTTCACACAACTTTCCCACCTCCAGCAGCACACCCGCACGCACACAGGGGAGAAGCCTTACAAGTGCCGCTACCCCGAGTGCAACAAGGCGTTCTCCCAGCTCAGTAACCTCCAGAGTCACGCTCGCTGCCATCTCATCGACAAGCCCTACAGATGCACCGCTTGTTTCAAATGCTTCTCTGATGAACCTTCCATGGTAGAACACGTCGCTAAACACAAAGAAAAAATAAACTGAAATAGGCCTAGTTGAGTGTGATGGTGTCATTTCTTCGACAAATATTGAAACAATGAGCAGACTATCTTCCTATCATGTATTGAGTTTATCTACCTTGACATTTTCTTTTACAATATTTGTGAATTAGGTACCTATATATGTAATTGCATTTGTTTATGATAAGCATATTTATAAACACATTAAGATATATGACATAGTGCATAAGAATTGTAACCAAGTTACATCTAGATTACCTACAATTAAAGCTATAAAAATGTATGCCTATGTATTTTTACAGGTTGTACACATTGATATATTTGTGATTTGCAACACCAGGTAGTTGAACAAAACTCTCCACGTTGGCTTCTGTTTGGATATTAATTCACACGTTGATTAATCCCCGGAATGCGGCTCTCATGTCGGGAGGGAAATTTCTTCACATCTGTTGTACTCACTCAAACAAGGATTAGCTTTACACCAGTAACATATAATATATTTTATTCTTACTTAAGAGGGACTGCTAGTTTTATAAATTGTTTTGGTAAGGAGTAGTTAAAAATTTATTTTTGAAAATGACACTATCCAACAATGTTATTAATTACAATAGGCACATGAAAACAACTCAAGTTTCCCTGATTTTGGTTGTAAGAACAGTAGAGAAAATTCAAACATATTTCCTTGCAGATAAATTTGTTAACATTTTACTACATTATTTGTGTTATTTTATTGGTATTGATGATATCTATCAAAAATGACAGTTTCAGATAACATGATTTGATGTATGAATATATTAAAATGGTTTTAGTAACTAAATTCTAGTGTTCTTTCTACCAAAATCATACTATAATTTTGCCTCTGACATGTAAGTTTATGTTGGATTGTTTTAGTTAATAATTCAAAACATATCAACGATATTACTAAACCAATTATCATTTAAAATAAAATGTTTTAGTGTAATGGTCTTTGAAGCTATTATTTTTATTGTTTTAACTCTTGTTTTGTGTTGTAATTTCATTATTTTATTTATGTGTGAGAGTTTGATTAAAATGCAGTTAGGTTATTTTTTAAAGATGTTAAAGGTTTTTGTAGAAAATCAGGCATTTTGCAATCCAAATTAATTTATGAACACACACATATATATATATATATATATATATATATATATATATAAAAGGTGAGTCAAGTTATTATTCTCAACCTAAATAGGACTAGTTGTTATATTATCCTACTCCTATATTGGTATGTCAGATGTTCTTATTTGTATAATGTGATAAATCATATTATTTGGCAGGGTCTAGTGTTAGTTGTTTTTTAGTTCCAAAAATAAATTGTTTGTTCCCAACAGTCGGTGACCTGGTGGTCTAGGGGTAAGGTATCGGACTTCTGTGCTGGGGTCCAGGCATAGATTTATCTGATTACCCAACCCTTCCTTCACCTCTGACAATACATCTTGTGAATGTGGGGAATGCCAGGCCTCCACCGTGGTTCGGATTCCACGTTAAACTGTAGGTCCTCCATTTCATCTCAAAATCACCCTACCATTACACATTAGCGTAAGTGCGTATATCCCAAACGGGTAGTAAGACGCGGTGCTAATAATAATAATATTCCCAACAGCCAAAATGAGAGCCATAGTAGTCCAGTACCAACACTCATTACTAAGCAAGATGAGGGAAAACTGAATATCAAGCTGAAAATTGGTGTGCATGTAAAAATTATATCATGGAACACAAAACCGCCATTTTGAATTTTTGATTTTCAGTGTTAATGGCCATAACAAGGTGCTAGAAAGATGAGGTTTGGATAAAAATGCATTTTTTACTGTTGGTAAAGTTACCATAGGAAGGTGGAAAGCTAAACAAATATCTTCCAATGCTGTCCTCTTTTATTTTAAGGGATGGGATCAAAAATTGTTTCATATAAACATTATAGTTTGTTAAAAATTAGGTATAAATACTTGTATTTGGGAAAGTACTGGCATGTGTCTGAAGCGAAGAAAACAAATCTGGCTGTCAATGGCTGGTTGAGCAGATTATAGCAGCAAGTAACTTAAAGTTGAAGCTCATCATCAATACAGAATAACATTATACAAATTGAGAACTGCACTACCAACCAATGAATGATTCAACAAGAGCATCTGATCAGCCAGTAGGAAGTGAATCAGTAGTCATAGCTGTGCTTCAGCGGCGACATCCTGCTGAGGTCCCCTCTTCAGGATCTTCCACTGTATCCTCGCTTTCTTCTTCACCAACATCGGTTGTCTTTTCCCGGTCGCTACTCACGTGTCTACCACCAATGCCACACATACCAATACAAGGTAGCCATCTTTATTTGGGGGAAAGCTACGCCAAGCCATGTCTGAACCTGGTGGAAAGCTCACAGGCTGTGTTGTCTTGCTACAGCAGATGACCGGTCAAACTTGGCGCTTATCGGCTGCTTTGCTATTGTGCTGACATAAAGTTTGTATCTTGTCTTGTCTAGGCCATAGATGACAACCACCATACATATGAATAGTATGTTTTCCTGCCAAAGCAATGATGACAGCAGAGACTGTCCTTTAGTTTAAAATAAGCAATTATTCTCTGAGCGTTTGTTTTTTATTGTTATTCCTGTGAATCTAACTGAAGTGTTCATTTTGAAGTAACATTTATAATGTAATACATCGTTATAGTTTGTTCTTGTCTATTGTCTGTATCCTAATCAACTTGACATCTTGATCCGAGCAGCATCTAGCCATGACTCGTCACTTATCTCCCTCTGAAAAGTCATCTTTTCATTTATTTACAACAACATTTTATTCACATACCGGTAACTCTTTTAAAAAGCGCTCAGTATTTTCTAAGCTATTGACATATTTACACAATATGTGGAGAAGAGCTGTAGTTTGTAATGGTTTGTAAGGTAGAGTTTGAAAATGTTATTTTTAACAAATTAATCAACAAAGTGGACAATTAATACACCTTTACTTAATGAGAATTCTGGTAGGGAAAATTGAAAACATCAAAATATTGGAAATTATTTGCAGTTATAAATATATCTTCAACTCATTAAATTAACATTTCTTTAAACATATCCCAAAGAAAACATATATTAAGGCAGCCTATTATATTATGTAAAAATTATTATAAAAATATACAGCTTCTATGCAATGATATTTAAAAACACTTAAAATAATTAAATGCTTATAAACCACACTGCTCAGCACTTTATTAATAATAAATTAATATAACGGTCTGTTCTGTCACAATGGAGGCGGGCATTCTCCATTACAATCTGTCCAAGAGGCTAGGTAAAATTAGATCCTACCAGATACAGGCCCCCATAGCCTTTAACAGTTGTGTACATCAAAATGTATAAATAATTGTTTCATTTGGTTTTAAGGATCTTGTAATCTTTTAATTTTCAATGTGGAGGTCTCTAAGCAAACCATGGTTGATATTCTCAAAACATCTTTATACCACAAAAACCTCTAGCGGCCATACGCATGCGTTCTTTCCCGCGGGAAAGAATGGCGTCTCGAATCATGCAGGAAAGAATGTATGTGAGTGGGCGTTTCCACCTGCCATGATTGAGTGCGGAAAGGTTTGTGACGTTCTTTCCCGTGGAGTATTGTCTGTTGAGGTTGCCACGTGTTTTTGTCTGAACTGTGTTGACTCTGTGAGTGTTTACATTCATACTGTACGAATTAGTTGTATGAAACATGACTGACATTCGTCAGGTTAGCAGACAGTTTTTAACTTAATTTATAGAGATTATAAGCTGCACCCAACACTATGGAAAGTGAAGTCTGAAGAGTATGTGAATAGAAAATTAAAAAATGTCGGATAGGATGCTGTGGTATAATTCTAGCGCAAAGTGGACCCAAAAGCCAATTGAGATTTTGTTCCGAAAAAAATACATTCTCTTAGGGGCTCTTTTTGAGAAGAACTTAAAAAATTTGATAAGTTTAAGAAAAGTGTATCTTTGAGTGGCTAACAATATGTACCTAGACTTAAATATTTTTATTAAATAATGCTAACCCGAGAGCATGAAATACCAACAGTCTCTCTCGACACTAAGATGGACAGGTGGCAACCCTGGAGCTGACTACCTGGACATTGGTCTTGCTCAAGACAGTGTTGCGCATCATGAGGATCATCAAAGTCAAGCCTCCAAGATTAAGGTATTTATTTTAAACACTAAGAAATATTTTGTTTAATTTGACCTGAGGGGAATAATGCTAACTTGTTTGATTAGTGCTATGTATTACATAAATTATTAGCTTAGTGAGTAGCGTGTCTGTCTACTAAACTAAGGGTCTCGGGTTAGACTCCTGGCATGGCCGACACATGTATCATTGCTGAAATGTGGGTTTGCACTTTTACAATGATAAATTAACTGCCGGGTACTGGATGTTGTGCCTGTCCAAGTCTTAAGTTAGATTATAAGGCATATGAAGCTATACCAAGCCTAGCAAGCCGGTAATGGGAAAATATATGGCTTGAATAAAAAACTGACCTCAGGCAGGAAACAGTAATAGATGTGTGTGTGTATATATATATATGTGTGTGTGTGTGTGTGTGTGTGTGTGCTTGTCTACTGACTTGTCCCAAATGTCTGTTAATTTTCATGCCTCCCGTTTGTGAAACCACGTCCTTATATATTTGGCGCAAGTCGGTAGACAAGCAAATTGAAGACCTACAATACAATTCATTGGAAAGGACAAATCTTCTTTCATCTCTTTCATAATTCATTATAAATGTAAGAAATAAATTTGAAGATGTTGAGAATGATGCATATTTACTCACATAAAATTGGAAATACAAAGTGAGGAGAATAAATAGATCTAAACTGCATTTTAGAGAAATTTCCAGCAATGACACTCGCTTTACTGGCAAAACACATGCAATGTTATATTTCTCCGTTCATCTGTAAGTAATTTTTTAAAACCTTTGGATTAACTTCTCTTAATTATCTCAACAGGGACATGCGACACGGTTTTCCCCTTTCAGCCAACCACTTCTTTTGCCAGAAACGTTGAATTTTCCGGTTGCTGTTAACAACAGTACATATTTGTCGATTCGTGCCACCTGTGCTCCTTGTCATACCACCTCGACCTGAACACGCCACTACAAACTTCACGGAATAACAGAATCATATCGCCCGTGTCATTCCAAATGACACGATAAATTACTTTTTTGTTTATAGACACATAGTCTTTCCCTTGGTAGCAAAATGTCACGTTCATTCATGTGCGATTACCCACTCGTGGTGACCTCTTATTGTGTGGGTGAGGAAGGTCTTTTGCACGAGCTAATTTACCATTCCAACGCATCATTATTTCTCACAGGACTGAATGTGTGTAAATGACCACCTTTTTTCTTTATCTGGAGAGGGCCTTACAACACCACCTGATGATATGGAATATTGAAAGCTGGAGAGCTTGAGTCCCCCTTGTTTCCAGAGGGGGGGAGGGCCAGTACTATTTTAAGCCCCCTCTTCTCCCGATATTTTCCATTCATATTCAATACACTTGTATAGTCTGACAGAGTCAGAAGTGTGGCTTGTCTTCCCCTTACATTCCTTAAGAGTTTGTTTTGAAAGACTTTACAATTCTTTTCACTGTGATCTCCCAGCCAGATGGATGAGCTACACTTTATAACGTTGAGTAGTTCACATGCTGAGACAATATACTATCTCTAGAGGAACACACTTTTACAGTAGAGGCATTACTATTGTTGTGTGCATGTGTGCTATAACTAACTAGTGACTCCAACAAAATATTTACAAAATTGAAAACTCTGCATGGTTGACTTTCTTAGAATTCATGTGACTTTTTTTCCTATTCAGTTATTTTTAATGAAGAAAGAGCTTAAGAGTGAATATTATTTTGTGGATCGGCCTTAAATATACTAATGATATTGGTTTGTTTCACTCTATATCCAAACAAGTTTTTATATACTAGACTTAAATTTATATTACAGCAAAACATCTTAATGAACTGTTTTATTTAAGTACTACCAAATACCTCAGCATTGTTGATTCTTTGAAACAATACTACTTATATAATAATAATATGCCCTAAATATTAATAAAAATAGCCCTTTTTTATGGTACACTATATATTTTACTCGCATAAAAATATAATAAAACATTATTTGTAATTACTTGGTATTTTTTTTAAACGAGTAAAGTCCAAAGTGTAGAAGGCCTAGTTATTAAAACAGATTAGTTTACTAATGCTTCACAGTTGGATTAAAAGTTTAAATTGGACACAAAGAAAAGGTGATTTTTCAAACCACACCTTAAAAATATATTTTGGCCATCTTTATCAAACTTAATAAAATTAAAAAGCTAATAATTGTATCAAAAGCTCTCTTGTGGTTTGAATAAAATATTTGGATGTGTTTAAACTTGTTTTAAACATTATGGTTAGTTTATAATTATTTGACTATGTTGCATGTAGTTTAAAGGCTCTTTAAGTTGCCTTCTACATTATGAGTCATGATGGGTGGATAGTAGGGTACATGGAAAAACTGTAAAAAAAGGAAGGAATTTTGGGGGCACAGGAAAAAGCCAAGAAGTCAAATAAATCATAAAAAGTCACTTGGATTTTCAGAAATGTTTTCAATAATCTCTGAAATACAATATAGAGAGCATCATCAAATGTAACTATCAGTTTTAACTCTAATTAATGCTATTTTTCAATAATCTTTGTGCCAAGAACTTAGTAGAAAAAAAAGGAAAATTGTTATATTTTTATTTATATATCTTTTCATATAAAATACTGGGAAAGTATATATACTTTGTTCTTAAAAACATGGGGAAAATTGGGAATCTAACATTCTAAAGTGAATCATTTCTGTTTTTAATGTGTTTAGAAAAATAGATTGTTTCAGCAGAAATAAGTCTGCCTTTAAACTAATCATTGTAATATTGTAAAATGTAATATATTTTAAGTGAAGGGATGCCAGATTGTAGGGATGGTGTTTAGTTACTAGAATTTCGTGTTTTAGTAAGGGTATAGGGACCTTTATTATTATTATTATTAGCACCGCGTCTTACTACCCGTTCGGGTTATACGCACTATAGGGACCTTAATACCGGTATTTGATAGTTACAAAAGCTACTAATAGTTCTCATATATATTCATTCATAAAGTCATCTGATCTTTGATAGATAGTATAATTGGTGGTGGAACCTGAGGAGGGGGTGAGCACAAGAAGGGCATTGATCCAGTTGGGAAAATACTGCCATGGAGCGCTGGAGTTGTGGTTTCAATAGCTGGCAGCAATTTCTTTACTTTTGGGGGAATTTAGGGTGATTTATTAGTTGCCTGGATTTTAAAGACAGCGTTTTGGTGAAGTTTCCAGCGGTGCATTTGTAAACTGGTTCTTCTACTAGCATATGAACCTTAGCCGAGTAATTGAATGCGTTATTTAATATTTATTACTGTCGCAATTCCTTTGTCCATGGGAAGTAGGCCTTACGACAATGTTGTTATTTTGAGAAGAAAAGTTCCCTCTGAAACCAAATCTCAAGAAAATAAAATACTACCCTAACCAATCGCCAACACCAACAAATTTAAATCACACCTTAATATTCCCCTTCATCTTCCCCATGCCAGAAAAATACACTTAAATTCGAGACCACTTCACTATCCTTCACAATCAGCTTCTTACACCAAACATTCTATTTTGTGGGAGTCTTGCCTAGCAGACGTCAATCTTGAGTGATATACATATAAAAGGCCGTAGCAGCCAATAATTTGAGAGGGGGGGGGGTTGGTGGGCACATACCACAATTGCCGGAAGCTAGAAAAAATTGTAAATGATAAACAGTTTTAGAAGCTCTCTGAAGTGTTTTTTTTATGATAACATAACCCTCTAACTGCCAAAGGCTATGGCCAATTCTAGATATTAGACACCTCTTGAAGCTCTATGGAGTGTTTTTTTAGTGGTAAAATAACCCCCTAACTGCCAGAGGCTAGGAAAATTTCTTAATATTAAACACCTATAGAAGCTCACTGATGGGTTTTTTATGGTAAAATAACCCCCTAACTGCCGAAGGCTAGGAACATTTATAAGTATTAAACATCTCTAGAAGCTCACTGAAGTGTTTTTTATGGTAAAATAACCCCCTAACTGCCGAAAGCTAGGAAAATTTATTGATATTAAACATCTCTAGAAGCTCACTGAAGTATTTTATTATGGTAAAATAATCCCCTAAGTATTGAAGGCTAGGAAAATTTATAAATTTTAAACACCTCTAGAAACTCTCTGAAGTGCTTGTTATGGTACCACAGCACCCTAATTTGTACTTGTATCTTAACTTTGATATTGTTTAAAGCATAAATAAAGACATATATAGTTTGTTCATAAAATTTGGGGGGAGGGGGGCTTGAACTCCCTAGCACCTTGGCTACGGCCTTGTGTGTGTGTGTGTGTGTGTGTGTGAAATAAGTTTTCTTATATGATTTAAAATGATTGTTTAATAATACCACAACATTTGGGTCGTTTTGTTTGTCGCCCCAACTTGGCGTAGCCTAGCTTTCGGCATATTTCAACATGGGCAAATTGACTAATGAACTTGTAATTATTTATCTCACAAATTCATTTCATAGGTAAACAATAATATACCACGAAAATAAAGAATGCGAATTCAACTTATACCTCAAACAGAAAAATCAGCTTGAAAACTCCCAAATCGTCTTGGCGCTTCTGTCAAGTTAGTCAAATCCTCTATACAGTGTGTTTCATCATACATTCTAGAAAATGGTTGTTGTAACAACACCCGAAACGTAAGAAGTTATTTCCCCAACGCGGCTCAAACCTAAAACTATTAACTTTCTAATGTGTATTTCAATTAGTGTATGAATAACTAAATTAGTAACCAAAGCATCACATACACACTATTTAATATTTTTACCACTAGCCATATTTACTGATATAACTCGAATTCCTCACATACCGTCATTTAAAAATTCTTGTAAGTCATATAAGTAATTAGAAAGAGGGCTTTCTATTACGTAGAAAAGAGCTTAAGTGCGTGAATGTTTGCCCCATAAAACGTATGTATAAGAGCTGAGTCCGCCTATGTCCATGGGCTTTCAATTACACAAAAGTACCTTATGTCCCTGGTTTTGTCGTTCTGTCCCCCTCCTTGCAACCCCCCTCCTCCCTTGAGTCTAGATTCTAGTTTCCATCCCGTAATCTCCTTCCAACCTTCATCCCCTTCTCTTAAAATGCCCACCAAACGCTTCTCTCCCAGTCTCCTACCTCCAGCCTTCATCTGCACAACTTCCAGTCCTCATCCTGGACTTTTACCTCCTTTCAACCACTTTCTGTATCCATCCTGAACAAGAGGTAGTCTGGCTCGATAATGACAGTGTTGATCCCATCCAGCTCCAATCCATCCTCTTACCACTCACCCCGCACCCGACACCTTAAACGTTGAGACCATTCATCCTTTAATTTGCACATTGAGAGTCTTAAATGGGAATTCTTTCTCTTTAAACCTGTCAGGACTTATCTGCCTGCCATAATCATGTCAAGGTTAATTCTTTTAATCCTATCCTATTACCACCCACCCCATTTACCAGCTTGTCCTTAGATCTTGACAGCTTAAAACTTGTACCTTAAACGATGTATCCATCATCTTACCACTCGCTCCTTGATACCTGGCGGCTTAGATCTTGTACCTTAAACAATATGTCTTTCCTGTTTATCCCTCAAAATATTCTGAAACTGTACGAAATAATTATGCATCATTCTCCATCCGACACCTTAAATGTTGAGACCATTGATCCTTTAACTTGCACATCCTGACTAGGTTTTATCTATTATGATCGAGTGGTATGATGCGTTAAACGTTAGATGCATCTTACAATTTTTTTAATTAACTTTACACATGATTAACTCTTTATAAGAAGTAGAGAAACAAAAGTTATTGTGTAAACAATTAACACAAGATTACAAAAAAAAATTAAGAAGAATTTTCTCAGTACAATATCCAAATACATCTCTCAATCTTTCAAAAATATGCTTTCCGCATGAGTATCTCTTTAATTTGGAAACATGAAAAATACTTGTTGCGTAGACAAATTTCGCCATAAAGAAAATGATAGAAAAGGTTTTCATGTTACAACATCCTACTATTTGAAATTCTAAGATATTTTTTGTAAAATCACACTATTTTGATATATAAAAGACATCGATGTTGAATCGATATGAATTTAACAAGTTCCAAGTATTTTGAAAAGTACCTTAGGAAGGGAAACGTGTTATCTTTTGTTTAAAGGATGAAATGCTAGAAAGGGTTTGTTGACCTTAAAAATTACTATATAAAAGGTAATACGGTGTAAAGCCAATACTTCATTTTTCGACTTTCATCTAAATTGAGATATGTCCGACAGTGCAACGACATCGTCAAATTCTTCGGATGAGGAATTTGATGCGTTTTAAAAAGACCCCTGATCTATCTACCAGTGGGCGCATGAGGCGGCCGTGTGCGGTAGTGTCCAATACTGACCCCAAAGAGCGATCTACATATATCTCGATGAGACGGGATGAAAGGAGGTCCTGTTTAATCTAGATGATTTTATTCCTGAAGCGATCAATCGAGCTCTTTCCGCTTCGCTAGTACTAAGAGGAGGAGAATGGAGATCCCCCGGCTCCTCCGTTATTTGAAGACGATCCTCCAGAGGAGGATGAATATGATAAAGGCGATTGCTTGACGGTTATAATAACACCACCTTCCACACCATGTCAAGTAAACGATGTCTCATCTACCGTGAACGATTAGTCAAGCTATTTAAAATATAACTTTCCAGCATTTCTTGCTCTATTTCTTTGCATTGGAAATTTATTAAAAACATATGACTTCTAATTTTTAGCGATACATCTCATGGGAGTTCTCATAGTACAACTAATAGTGTTAAAGTATAAATTTTGTCATTGTTTGTTAGATACCTCGATTTTAATATGACTAACATAAGAGAACTAACGTTAATAATTTAGTCTTAATACAATTAAATGTTATAGCTGTCTTTAAAAGAGGGTTAACAAATAAATCACTTATTAATGTATTTCTTTAACTTGAAATGCCACATCTACTTAGTTTCCATCTCAAACAAAACATTTTAAAAATATGACCTACAAAACTCGCCGCATCTCCACTTCTCTTATATCATCAATTCAGTTTTGTACTGTTGAGATAATTAAATAGTTTTTACAATGTAACCTCAAGCGTTGATACAGACCATTGTTTATGTTAAATACGTTTCCAGAAATAACTTCAAAGATTTATCTTTTTTTTACTATCCATTGGTGATAGTCTATGTGTGTATCAATCATTGTAGTTTGGTGTTACTTGTGTCGTTTTCTTAGCGAATTAAGGGAGATAAATTGGTTGGTGGTTTTTTTCATTATTCTAGTGCTTTAAAAGAATTATTTAGATAATATTTAGAAAGGGTATGAATGAAAAATCAAAATATATTCCAAATCCGTTAATTTTTAATATGTGTAGCATAGTCATGTATTAGTTTCAAGGAGCTGTTGTGCTTGATATCTTAGGTTTAGGTTAAACATATGTTTGGCTACGCAAAAGGTATAATTTAATTAAGCCTACCTTCAAAATAAGTGAATTTATTTATATATTTTGATTTTTGTTTAGTTATTTTTCTTTCTCAGCCCAGACTCTTGTGAAATTTTACGAAAGTTTAGCGTACACAATGGAAGGTGTGCTGTCTAATGAAGACAATGTTAGAAGGTCCCAGGTTATACCTTGTGAGAGGGGAGAAGGCCGTAAAAGACATACAAAACCGGAGATATAGAAAAGGGCCTTGGATAAAACGAAAAGATATTCTGCAAAATCGTTGCCAAGACTTCCCCAGTGCAAACATGCTGGTAAATTATTTAAATGTTGTGAACTCTCAATGCAATATATACGCAAGTTCCACCAAGCCTTTTATTCTGAAAAAGACAAGCAATTACAGGACAATTTTATCCTCAAGTACACTCACAGTGTATCACCAAAGCATATAAGACCTCGAGCTGAACGAAAGCAAATATGATAAACTATTAATCGTGTCCTGGTCCTAAAAACAACAAATGGAAAAACAGAACTCGTGAATGTATGTAAGAAAGGCTTTTGTTCTATTTTGGGCATTAATTTGAAACGAGCTCAGCGAGTGTGCAATATACATTTTAAAATGGGACTTTTGCCCAGTAAAAACAAGGGGGAGACCACAGGTCTCACCATTTTGTTGACAAAAAGGCTGCAGTAAAGTATTACATTGAAAGTCCTGTCCCCTTAGAAAAACAAAGCAATATTTACCGAGCTACCTTTCAATTTCAAGACTTAGTGAAAAGTACAATAAAAATGTTTCAACAGAACTCAAAGTGTCATATTCGTACTTCTATGAAACTCTTTACTAATGACTACAATTTGAACTTTGGTTCCCTACTTGTAGATAAATGCTCGAAATGTATACAGTATGAGCTCAAAATACAAGCTGGAAACACATCTTGTGTTGCAGAGCAAGAACTACACAAAAGAAGAAGTAATGCATTTTTTTTCCTCAGTTAAGAGCCAATAGCAACGGACAGGTAACTATTTATTTTGACTGCCAGAAAAACCAAGTGTTATCCAAGATACCTGACTAAGCCACGTACTATAGTAGGCAGTTCTACACATACAATTTCACTATATGTGGAGGAACGGCCACTGACAAACAACCCCGAGACAAAGTATTCACATGTTACACATGAACTGAATCAGATGGAGCCAAGGGTTCAGCATAGATTTCATCCACTGTTTTTCACAGGTTGAAAAACAGGAATTTGTAAGGTTCTTCTATACTTCGCTCTTCACAGATGGCTGTTTGGCCAAAATAAAATTTTCTTCTATGATTTGCATGTTCATGAGTTGACTTGCAAACTGTGCCCCACAGCATTTGAAAAAAGTTAATTTGGTTTTTCCTGTAACAGGGCAGTCTTACCTGCCGCCATATCGAGTCTTTGATTGCATAGAGATTCAACTCCAAGCTCTTGATACTATTATCAAGCATAAACAATATTGGGAGATTTTCAGTAAACATGGGACTCTTTTAAAACTGGGGGATGACTGGTATGTCTTTGAATTGGAAGCTTGTGTCACAACAAACGATGTGGAAGACTGGCTATTGGCATTTCAAGTTTGCGTCTTCAAGGAGATTTATCATTACCTGAGGATCAATTCCAACTGGTCCTATTCTTATCAACGGTGAACCGTTGTATGACATTTATATAGGAATATCCAGAAAAGTATTTAAGCCAAAGGTGGATGTTTCACGGTTAACACTATCGTTGATTCCCAACGGTGTTCCTGTAAAGAGGCAAAAGATCGCGGATGTAAAACGGCTACTGGACCTGCACTTTGGTGAAGGATGGGAGTAAAATCCTAACATGAATTTCTACCAAGATATAATATTCCACAGGGAGACAACTGATGAAGCCTCCGAAGATGAATTATAAGGGGGAATGATGGAGGATACTGTTGACATCTGATTAGGTGATAAATTAAAAATAAATAATCCAAAGCGATAATTTTGAATCATTACAGCCAAACGGAATTTTGAATATACAAATATAAACCTATTCTAGGACCAAGGTCTCTCACCTAGAGAGCGTAGTTTAATGTTTACCAGCATTACAGAACGATGCCCTTATATACCTGACGAATGAAGCCATGTGTTCTCAAGGCGCAGAACCAAAAGACGGGGAGAGGGGTAAGGGTTAACAACCTTCCAGAACATACTCCAATAACCTACGCTTTTTTAAAAGCGCGCTCAACAATAACTTTAATAGTTTCTGAACACAACCAACGATGTGCATCCAGTTTGCGCATATCGTCCATCTTCTTTTTTATTGGGCGTGGCACACAACTCGTGGGGAGGCACGAACTATGGCCCCTCTAGTCAGTTCGATGTTGACATTGCCACGATATGTTAATGGAGTGGGGCCTTGCTGAGACGAGGTCAACTAGTGCTGGAGTTGTGAGCCAAACATTATCTTTTTATTTTAGGTGTTGTAAAAGGGTTACAGTATCAGTGAAATTTAAAAAACGGACATTTATAAGTATATGTCTATAATAAGTAATAACACAATAACACAGAACAGAAGGACGCCCAAAGCCACAGCTATCATAAAAAATATCCTCCAAATAGTTTCTTGAAGCACAACACATATTTTTAAATTCCGGGATCTCCCCTTTTAAGCTTGGGGGCACCCCTTCAAAGCTTGCCTAAGAATTTTGATCACTAGACGATACTGCTTGGATTCCCATGTTTCTTGCAACAATAACTTAGGGCATAATGACACAGGGCCTGAAAACCCAATGGGGTAAAAACCACGATAAGCCATGGAGAGATTTTTTTTTGCTACCCCATTCAGGCTAATGTTTGTTAGACACCCTGAACTAATCTCTAATGTATCACTTACACGGTTCCACTTTAGGTCTAACACATAAGACTGTTCCACAGCATCGCATGTTGGAATATTTTTTTGTTATAGTGTGTTCCCATCCTATAAGATCGAATTTTAGTTCTAACATCAGCTCACTAGCCTCTTGAATGAACTTATTTAGTTCTTGTTAATTCTCAACACTTTTGACACAATTGTAAACATAAAAGCTCTTTAATTTCAAAAATGTGAGCTTGGAATACAAAGTATAATCATCACACTTGAATAAAGCCTCTTGTAGATGATGATCAATCACATCACCTAGCATAAAAATACTACAAAATACACCAATCACTACACTTGTATGACAAAATACTACTACTTGTCCCTCTTCATTCTTATACACCCATAAAAATCACAAGTTTATTTGCAGGAAAACCTTCTTAGTATCGGACATGACACCAATTTTGTTCAATTTGAAATGTCTTAAAACTGATAGGATACACTAGATTGAATTAACACCTTTCTTTAAGCAATCATTCAATGATGGATTACGTTTTTATTTTGCCAAAGCATCAAAAACAGGTCTTACTTTGGTATTACTGTTCTCTTTGACAACATGATGATGAGCTAAGTAGTTGTAATCCAAACTCTAAAATATAGAGGGATACAATACATAACCATAAACAAAACCTACAGTTAAAAGAAAGAAAAAAAACACATAAAAATAACTAGGAGCGCGTAGAGTGAATATCCTAAAATTGTGAGTTATAAAGTGCTTGGCACTCAACATGTCCCTAGCGCACGCATCTCACTTTTATGAGTAGCGGGAAACTACGATCCACCTTCACAGGTTGCATAACATAATATATATAAAAAAGTTAGGGCTAACCAAAAGAGTATATTTGGACAGGGCGCTTTTTTAGACATAGGGATAATATGGCGTAACTATGCTATAGAATAATTTCAAGTCTTAAAATCTTTTAGATTTCATTTTATGCCAAACTTTATTAAATAATAAGCATATAATAGAAGAGCATTCGATAGTTCTTTGTATATTTCATTGTCGTAAGTGACAAAAGTATTATTAACATAAATAAATACTATCCAATAAAAACATTGTTCCATAAATATTTAATCTTTTCCTTCTAATCATTACGTTATTTATTATTATGTACCCTAAATATATTACAAAAATATTAGTATTAATGCATAACATTATAATTGACTTGAATATGATCATACATAATACAGTAGATGAGCTTTCCTAACTAACGTATTTATGTACCTGTTGTAAAAAGGCAACATAACAGTTTTAGTCCCAACAAATATACCTAGTGTCGCTAACATTTAACATGTACGCTAAAAACCTAATTGCAGAAATCAAAATTATCTTAGCATATGTCATAAACAAGGCTAATAGTACAATTATAAATATCGAGAATATTCTCTAACTTTTTTGACACAAAGAGATTGACAACGCTATTATAAAAGTTACCATCGAGAACCTAGTTAAAAAATATAAAGTTAAGTTGATATATATAATACTCCAGTGCAATATTCCCTTCTAGCAATACTGAAAATTGCGGCATCATATTTCTACACTTTCCCACCTTACTGTTGCCAACCTAAAATGCAACACTATTTGCAATTGAGACGAAATAAAGTTAATTTTGAAATGTATAACATTATAACATAATGGATAATATTGGAAAGTTCTAATCTAATAACACTTTCCTATTTTGATATTTACTATACTCATCTAACCACAATACTACAAAAAATTAAAGTTAATTTTGTTAAGTATAAAGTTCGAGCATAACGCCTAATATCAATAACACAGAAAATTTCTGACAAAACGATACTCTCATTTTAAAGTAAATCAAAGGCGAAGTTTTATGCAAGTAATTTATAATTAAATTTGATAGATAAAGACCAAAAAAGAATTTTGAAAAGTTCCAATAATTTACATTTAAGTCGAAAATGAATTTATCCTTACATTATCTTAATATGTCCGTTACGCCGACGCTTAGTCCTACATGATCTCAGCAACGTCTGAGAGTGACGTGTTCTTCGACGGATGGTCTTTTATATGGCGCACACTCGTCGAACAGGAGAGGAACAGGGGAGGGGGGTGCGCGTGGCAGAAGAACCTTCTCCATTATTCCGGCAAATACTGGCAGTTACCCTCTTTTTCTAGTCTTTTCTCTTGGGCGGATTGAACATGGTAGAGGTGGTGGTGGTCTCTAGCGGTGAGATGTGGCACTATGCTCCTTGTTGACAGTTGCTAGCGTGTGTTTTATGTGGTCGGTTGTTTGTTTTTTCGAGGTGCTTAGCCAGGTCGGTGATATAGGGTAAGTGATGTTTATGCTTGACTGGCCCCATTCTGTTTACTTGGAGAAATAATTGCTACATAGTGTACATAGTTTCGTATCTCGGAATCACTAACAACTTCAATAATACTTTTTACTCTCCTCTCATATAATACTTGTTGATAAGCTTTGTAATAACCATCCATATTCAATTTACTTACTGTCGTCTCGAATCTTTTACGGGCCATATTGTAATTGGAAGGCATGGGTGGATGGCCCTCTATCCAAGGCATGTGGACTTCATATCGGTCATACGAGTTCACTGTTACCGTCTCAATGAAGTTATCCTTAGATTCTCACTCGATTTCTTGTCTTGACTTCTTCTGTCCTGGATCCGAGGTTTCTAGCACATCCAGATTCTATAAATCGGCAATATTGGAATTAGCAGCAAACATTTCCGTCACCATCATGGCGTTACTCTCACATGCTTCTCCTTTGGGGACCTTACCCATAAGAATCCAGCCCAGTATTGTTTCAACTGCAACAAGATCACAGTGTAGAGTGTGACGCTGACCGGTTAGCAACTTTCTGACCACATCAGCCCTTATAAGAACCTCTTTAGGAGCAAGACCCTCAATACTGTCTGTAATTTTTATGTGGTTGTCCCGTAGTTCTTGTGTCCAGAAACCTTCACTGACATGTAATATGTTCCCACATATTAATTGCTGTTCCAATGATTGGAAATTACAAGAATATTTGCCATCCAGGCTGCCTAACTGGATCTGATAACATTCAAGTTCAAACAGAGCTGTTTGAACGCCACCAAGCAATGCATGGATAATTTTGTCCCTCTTTAATACAGAATAGCCCATCTCCAGAGCTGCACTCCTCAAAATGTAGGGTTTCTGCGACCCTGTGTCAATAACAGCACGAACATGGTGCTCAGTTTCAACACCCCTTAGTGAAAATACAAGAGTATGTAGAAATAATTCAGTAATAGTATGGTTAGATAAAGCATTCTCAACTACTGGGGTTGTCAATGCTTGATTGTTTTCAGCTATGGGTTCAGGGGATTTATTAAAACCTTCTTTGTTGGAAGCAAGATTATGACATATCAGAACAAGATGCCTTTTCCCACAGATTGCACACCTTAAACTAGCTTTGCACCTTAGAACTGTGCCCCATCCTCATATATAAAAAGCAGCATTCAATATTTGTCGCTTTTAATTATGTCATTTCTGTGCCTTAAAACAATATTAACTTGCATGACCTTTGTCACAAAACACATAATTTCTTATCCTTTTAAGAGTAACTCTAATATTTATTAGTCCAGTGGCAGTAGGCACACTATCTTCAACCTGGTACTGGCCTCTCTTATTTCTTGTTGATCTATGGTCCACTCCTACTCCAAAACCAGCTACAGCAAGGGAAATATTCTTCTCCTTCCACTTCATTCTTCATGAAAATCATGATATCACTCAGCCTACTTCTGATTGTTCCTTCTTCGTCAGGAAGTGCTGTATCAGTAGATCTAGAATTGTTGGAGTTCCTCTGCCACGCACGTAAAAGTTCCTCTGGCATGCATGATTCTACCAAGAGGTACAAAATAGCAGCACACTTGTAGGTTGTAACACCAAGAGTACCCAATGCTCTCAAGTTGTACTCAATTTTGTTGTAGAGTGTGGAAAGTCAAATTCTCTTTGATGGTTGCAATTCACTGTGTAGTAGCCTACTAGCTTTAGCAACTCTATAACATCTATGATAGAATCGACGCAACCAAATCGTGACTTCATGAATTTTCTTGAATTGACTCCAGAATTGTAAACAATCCCTCACATCACCACCAAACCTCTTTATTTCAGTCACTGGAAGCTTAAATTTTCTCTTACATGCGGTGTTTATGCTAACACTTACACTCGTGACATTATCATCACTTCTCGTGTTCATAACCTTCAAAATTTTATTCTTACACACATTACATTTCATCACATATTCATCAGCAGCTTTAATTTCTTTATCTAAATCCAACAATGTTTAATATGTTTCTAGCATGAGGTTGAATATGTCTTTGCCTATCGCATTTAATTCAGTAAACTTCTGCTCCAGCAAGTCATAACAAGATTGTACATTTACCTTGTCTATAATCTGCAACACAAGTTCTTCATTAAGTTTCATTAATGCATTAGTAAATGCACTACGCAAAGCAGCACGGGCTTTTTTCTTAATTTGCGTGATTAGGCCTACAATAGAGTATAACTCACAACTCACTATTTTAAAACATAACTGTCCTGTCATGGTCACCATAAAATCTAAATTAAATTTAGCTACCCACCAAGAATAGTTATCACATAGTTACTCTTCAAAAGAAGTGAAATAAAACATAAACTACGTTCACCGAGTCTTAACTATGATTGCATTTTTGACTTTAATAATACTTCATCGATAAATAAAAATCAAAGACTAAAACAGATATGAGCAAAACATAAACATCACTTAAATAAGAAAAGCTAGACTTCACAGCCCTCTTAATCAACTAAAATAACTAAATTCAATAGTTCCAAGTCCTTCAAACTTATTTCAATTCCTAACACTAATCAAGAATGCTGGGGTCCGTATATAGAACAAACTATTAAGGAGAAAAAGCATAATTATATTTAATAGAAACACTACTACAACATTATAATTGTCAGAACATAATAATTCGTGCCTAAATACCCAGGCTGTACACTGTTGCACTCTTGGGGTAATCTTGTTACCTAACTATTGTAAATCAAGTAGGTCTTGTTTTGTTTATTGTTTTAAAAATGAAAAATTATCGCAAACAATTCTACTTAAACACTTTTAAAGGTTATGGGCTCAGGATTAGTTCCTAATGCGTTGTTGGTTCCCTAAAGATAAAACGAATCAGTTTTGTAGTATTTTGTTGCTCGAGCTATTCAGGCTGCCGGTGGTGTTAGCGTCACAAGAAATCTAGCTCCTTTCTTTTTTGTCTGTCTAAAATATTGTTGAAAGCGATTACTCGTAGTAATAATAAAAATAATCTATCAAGAAACATCGTTGAATGAAATATGTCAACTCCGAGTCCATTTATGTTGAAAAGAACCTTTAGATTTAGTTTACCTCCTTTGTATGTGCCAGATATTATCAATAGGCCAAAAAACATTTCATTTCGACTTGATTAGTTTCCCGGCATTAGCTTTTGTTTATATATAAACTTTCAATATATTTTTTTTTAGTATTTATACCATCTGTAATTAAATTTTGCAATGTCGTTATCAATAAGAAGATCAAAACATTCTTGTGGGGTCTTGGCTAGTTACAAACATGTTTGTTTCCCGGTAAATGGGTGACTAAATTATATTTGCTTGTCCTGACCGATGTAGAAGCTAATTGTCTCCTCCATTTCATTTTACTATTCTTTCTCGTCCAATATTTGGGTTTACTTAGGGGTAAAGATGAAGAATGATCACAAACAATTCTACTTAGACGCTTTTAAATTAATTATGTCAACGAACAGCTGCTAAATACTGTGTAACAAAGAGCAGCGATAAAAGGTCAGATGACTTATATAAGAGTGTTGCCTCAAAAAAAAATAGAAACATGAATACCTAAACGTATTTAATGTGCATAGCTTATATGCTCAAATGATAAATATCTTACTTTTATTAAAACCAATATAAGAATTGTATAACAACATAATCTTATCAGAATATACACAAAATGATTGATAGCTATATATTCTAATACCTATATCAAATATTTTACTTGTATTTGTACTCTCTTACTTGTGAAACTGGCTTGTATATCCTTCAATGACATCTTTCTTCACTCAAGTGTATGCTATACACTGTTTTCTAATTATAACACATTTATGGACCAGACATGTTTTCAAACAAGAACATTGAAATACACCGTTAGATCTGTCCCCTCAGATTCAAGCAAATGACAAACTTGAGCGTTACACTTTGGTCCTTTGTAAGGCATATGTTTATGTGTATACAGCGTAGTATAGAGATAAATGGACATACTTGACTGGGACTTTCCTTCGGCTTTGCTTTAGCTTGATTGGCATTTTGACCGTTTATAGCATCGTTCTGGCATACCAACTTAATTTTTACTTGGTCAAGCCGGATTTGGATGAATTTGATTGCCAGATAATGATAGATATGATTTTTTCCGCATGGGGAGTATTGCTATACCTGCCTACCAAATGTAGATTTTATACTACACCCAAAAGTTTTTTTTCTAATTTATGCCACTCCTCCTATTTTTAGATTGTTATGGTTATTTGGGGTGATCTTTCTACCTTCCCGTCATTAAATGTGATTTATAAATTATGTTTAACGATGAACTAATCCATCGTTTATAAACCAGTAATCCTGAAGCCCTAATATATATATTTTATTACCTAAAAGTAGTATTATATTATTTTAAAAGTATTACAAAGTTTAATGACACTGAAGAGATATTTTAAAACCATATAGCTGGCATAAATGGAAAATATGGGAGAAGACACTTTTTATTATTTGGATTTGGATGTTGATACATGTGTGTGTATAGCAAATTGGGAGATAATGTTATACCAATCCAGTTTGTGTTTCAATATAATGCATTTACATTTAATAATTATTTATTCCATAAATATTTAAAAAAAATCTTTTTTGTGATTGAGAAGAAACAATTTATTCAATTTAACTTCACTCAAATAACATACTGTTAGTCCAACTGGTGCAGCTGTAGAATCAAATTAACACAAAAAAACCTCTTATTAAAAATAATAAATTATTGTCAAAGGCATATACGTAGATAAGCGCTTTTAGGTGTGGCAAGGAGACGAGCAAGGTTTATAATTACCTTGTTTTGAGATATTTTCGTATAGGTAGCGTTCATGTGCTATTGTTGTCAAAAGTTTTCTAGGCTCTACACGTTTAAAATGGCTTCCGTTATTATAGACTTACTAAATTGTCGTCTACTTAAAGACACTTGAAAGTGACAGTTTAACGTTCGTTATATTATTAGTATGTGTAATTTCGTTATAGTAAAAATCTTCAATGCTGCGATTGAATATACATTTTGGTTACGTCATTTAAAATATTTATGTAACTATAAAACTTTGTTTTTTCAAGTAATGTGTTAAATATATAGATGGGAGTGCGTGTTGGAACCTTTATCAGAATATTTCAATAAACAGGCCTAAAATGCATCCAATACGGCGGCGTAAAAAGCGGCCAAACTACGGTATTCGTACTGTAGAAGTGAGCAGAGGTAAGAATGGATTTGGCTTCACAATATCAGGCCAACAGCCGTGCATACTCAGTTGTATCGTCGCAGGCAGCCCAGCGGAAAAGGCTGGCCTTCGTCCAGGGGACTACCTTGTGGCCGTGAATAGCCAAAGTGTGAGTAAGGTACCTCATGACGATGTGGTTCGTATGATCGGTGGATCCTCTGGTATTCTCAATCTGCAAATAGCGGAGAATTATTATTCTGACAGTTCGGATGAAGATGTTATATTACCCACAAGACCGAAGCCAAGATATATCCATAAGCCTCGCCAACACCATCGTGGGACTACAACCCAACAAAGTCGAGCAGCCAAAGTTGTAAGGGACCTACGCACCGGTGCAATGTTTGAAGAACAGCAGAGAGAAGCAGTTACACTACCAACAGTCACAACAACTCGAGTGGCCTGTAAATCTACACCCCCCTTGCCACAACGTTGGGAACCTGCGCCTGTCCCACCTCCTAGAATATATCCCCCACCCCAGGGGAAAGTTGACAGTGTTGAATACAGAGCCATAGTGGGATATTTGGGAACTATCGAAATGCCAAGAGAACTTCAACCTGGAAGTAGACTTCAAGTTGTCCGAGGTTGCATCAAGAGGCTGCGAGCAGAGAAACGAGCTCACACGCTGGTCCTCATGAGTGTTGGTACAAGGAGTCTCGTGCTCACCAACTGCAACCAGTCCATCCTTGCAGAATATCCAGCGGAGAGAGTCACCTTCTGCGGCTCAAGTTCTTATGACGAACAGAAATATTTTGGACTGGTCACATCCGCAAACGTTGACACAGACGATAGCGGTGAGTCTGTTCCGAGCAGTTCGTGCCACGTGTTTGCAGTTGAGCCAAGTCTTCATGGGTCCCACAGTCAGCACTCGGTGAAGGCTGACACATTCAAGCTGTGTTGCGGCGTAGACCCGGTGAGCGGTCTGTGTCGAGAGTTCCCGGGATCTTCAGAGTCGGTTATTTTGGCTGTGAGGACTCTGTATGTGGGACGGGAAGGTAGTACCCAGGAAGAGCACCTTGTGGCCAACTCTCCACAACCCAGCAATGCGGGCAGCACGGCAACGATCACTTCTAGTAATAGTGATTCTGGTATCGGCTTCAGGGATGACTGCGGTGGGAACCAATCTGACAGGTTAGAATTTGGTTTTCTCTGGTCAGCATGATCAAACCAAACGTTCAACTTATTGGCCAGTTCAAATTAATCTTAGTTACTCCTTAAATGTTTAGTGGAAATGATGCCTGATCTGTCAATACCATCCATAGGCCTACCCACGAGGAAACGGCGAATCTAATGATTCTATACTTATTTGAAATATTTTTCTTACACCATTTAGACACGTAACCATACTAGACCAATACGTTGTTTTGAAGGATAGGCTAAGTTTGTTTGGAAAGGAACCTAATAATATATTTGGGCGTGGTAGCGCCCAGGCTTTATCTATCCCATTTTAGACTCTCTTATATTGTTATGATACAACGTTTGAATATTTTATTCACTTTATCATGCACACAAACACATTTAGAATCAAATGACATACATATTTAGAAATTTTAACACTTTTATTAAAGACAACATTCAAACGAACTTGACAACACATCACCCAAATCATTTCTAAAATTTAAATATTGACACTGACTGGTAGCTATCTCATGATACTTTGTACTTGACGAATGATGTCATCCAATGATTATTTGCATCAAACCTATAACTCTCCACACTAAAATGGATATGTCATTGTTTGATTATTAATTATTACATTGAATAAGTTATTTTATCCATAGCTATAAATTAAATTTACTAACACATGAAAGGTTAGGTTAAATTGGGTTGGGAAAGTATATTCGCTACGGATACTTGTGGTCACTTTCATCAAGTCAAATCGCTTAAAGTTAAATTTACTACGAAGTGAAGTTAATTGCCTAGTTACATAGCCTAGGGCCTAATAGTACTGGTTGACCTCCTCATTATTACCACCAAATTAATTTTCACAATATTTTTTTTGTATTTTTAAAACAAACTTAAGTCAATATTTGATGTGCTATTTTAGACTTTGTTCAGGTTATGCCCTAGGCTGAATTAATCAAGTTAATTTTAATTTTAGAAATGATTAAAATACATGGATGGCTCCTTAGTTTAGCACATAAGCTACAGTATTCGTTAGCCTAATTAAAATATATTATTTTGGGTTCTCTCTTCATTTTAAGCCGCTCCCAGGTTATTCATGAGCACATTTTATTGTACTTGTTAGGCAGAAGTACAATAGGCCTCTCTTGGGAGCAAATATCAGTTTTGAGAAGTCAGTTCGCAGCTACATGTTGCTGTGAGTACAATTTTTTTCCTTGTTTGTGGCCTAGGCCTTCTCGAAAGCTTCCTACTTTTACAATGTTAATTTTTAAGGGGGTCTTCAAGTCCTGTCATGAATGTCATCTGTTTCCTTTTCAGGCCAAATTCATCTTTCATAGGCTTCGCCATTTTTAACAAACTTTCTACTCAATGATCATCTATCACAGATTTGTGCCAAGCAGAAAAAATGCTTAAAAAACTACGTTCCTCCTTCATAACATATGACCTGATATCATACAGGAGCCATGTTGATTTAAGGCTACACACTAATTATTTATCTTTAAAAACATTTTCCTTAGCAATTGCTAGGCCCGGGCTGTGACCGGTTTGTTTTGAATGTTCTCAGATCGGACCAGGACAGCTCTAAACAAATTATTTTAATAGAATAACTCTAGAATTACATTTTGTGACAGCCGGTTCATGATAATCATTCAGAGATATGTCTTCAAATTTAATAATAATCAGCAAAATGACATTTTCGACCATTTTTAACTCTAAGGCTGTTTGAAATAACTTTATTATTTCATAAAATTAAATCTTCTTTGTTATTATTTTATGATCTTCTCCTTATTTGATCTTTAGTCTTCTCTGGGGACATGTCTCTGTGTTGTATGTTGCACCAGCTTCAGGGCTGATTTGTTTAAACTACATATTGCCAGAAGGTTTGTGACATTTTGAATTATTACAAGGTGTCTACCATCAAGGAAAACTGGAACTAGCCCAGAATTTGAAGTGATCGGGGAAAAATGGAAATAAGTCGGGAATCTGGTAAATTACAATAAAAATCTGGGAAAATGTTGTTTCACTCGAAATAGGAAATATAATAATCATTAAATAATAATGTTATTCAAACTACTGTAGTTTTGTAATATGTATTTTATAATTCCTAGTAAACAATGTTAATACAGATTTAAAAAAACTGTTTATTTAAATTTTAAAACTTATTATTATACATAAAAAAGATTAATAAAAATGAGGGGGGCGGGGGGAAGTTAGAAGGATATAACTTACTTTTTAGTCAAGAATTTTAGGAAATGATCAGGGTAAATTGGGGGGAAAAGTTCGGGAACTTCATTGGTCAAGTTGAATAGAAACCCTTTTGTTGAGGTTAATTGTCGCTCAACTATTAAATTATTCATTGTCTTGTTGGTAGACATGTAACGCGAAAATGTATCATTTTGTTTTGCTTTGTTATTTGCTGTAAGAACAACTTGAATTCTTTATTGTTATCTTTTATTTTAAGTTCAAGTAAAATATCAGACACAACATAGATAGACAAGAATTAAATGACGTGTTGAATATTTGTTATTTGTTATTTACCGACATAGACAACCAAAAGTTATTAATTTGCTCAATAAACTTCGTAAAATAAACAACCTGTGTCTTTGCTGTCCCAAAGTTTAATAGGTTATGGACCCAGGACAGTGCTGTAGGACAACGTGGACTAAAGCAAAGACAAGGAAAAGCAAATAATTTGCAAGCCGAAAGCAACAAGTCGAAGCCGCAAGACGTGAGCAGTAAGCCGTTAGTAGTAAGCCAAAAGTAGCAAGTCGTACGCCGCATGCAGCAAGCCATCACACGTCGACAGCAAGCAACAAGCCGTGAAATTTTTCGAGCGACACGTCATTTTATGTTTCATATTTACTTATTATAATTTGAACAGTATTATAACGTCAAGTCAAATTGTATTGAAAATTTTGAAAGACTTAATTAACGTCTAGTCAAGTTAAATTAATTACATTGATAAATTTGTATTAAAATCAGTCAGTATGGACACTGTAAGATCTCATTTAGAAACTTTAAGTGAAGATGCTCAAGGAAAAGTCAATTTTGTATCTTGGAGATTTAAATTAATTCTAACATTAAAGTCCAAAGGTTTATATAATATTGTAAGTGGTCTCACTGTAAAGCCAGCAGGTGGCGCTAATGATGAGCAAGATATAGAGTGGGTCAACAAGGACCTTGAGGCTCAGACTTTAATAGGCCTAAATGTTAGTAGTAATATTGCGATCAAAATTGCAAATTGTACAACGTCAAGACAAATGTTAGAGAAATTGACAAGTTTGTATGGTACTGTGACAGATGTCACTGTAGAAGGTCTGCAGAGAAAATTTTTCAGTTTCACTTATGATGAAAACAAGTCAGCCGTGGAAAATTGTATGGAGGTTGTGCAGATTGCCGATGAACTAGCAAGTGAGAATGACCCGATGAGATCTAACTGGATTATCACCAGGATTATCAGCGTACTACCTCAGAAGCTGGCACATTTTAGGACAGCCTGGGATACCGTCACAGGAGCAGATCGAACTGTCGAGAGATTGATTGAACGCTTGAGGATCGAGGATGAGAGAATCAGTTCTGGTGAAAATGCACCGGACCTAACCTCACATAGTGCTCTAGTATCGAAACATTATAAGAAGTCAAATCAGCAACCGGCAAACAAGCAAGAGAAGTCCAAAGTGACTTGCTATAAATGTGGAAAACAAGGACACGTTATTAAATATTGCAGAGGTAAGCCATGTGCGAAATATACTGAGCATTGCAAGAAACTGTATCCGTGCAATACATGCGGAACAAAAGGACATTTCGCAAAAGATTGTCCACAGAGCGATCAGAAGAAAACAACATCAAGTAGCAACAGACCAGCCTTGTTGACAATTGGTTTGTCAAGTGCAGAGATGAAACACGCCAAGCAGAAACAATATAAACGTAACGTCTGGATTCAGGACTGTGGTGCATCGCAGCATATGACTTCACATAGAGAATGGTTTTCACACCTGACGCATCTTGAAGAACCTGTTACCATTGTTATTGGAGATGCAACTGAATTGGAGGGCGTTGCCATCGGAGATATTGATGTTGAGGCATATGATGGAAACAACTGGAACCCAGTGAGTCTGAAAGATGTACTTTATGTTCCCAAGCTGGACTACAATCTTTTCTCAGTAGGACAGATCTTGGACAAGGGGTACATTCAAATGGCAGACAAAAATACTTCTAGAATTACTACTTCAGATGGTCAACACACGAAAGTCATTGCAGAGAGAGAAGGAAATTTGTACAAGATGATGCTACGAAAGGAAGGACAAGGAATCTGTATGATTGCAGACTCTATCAGGATCTGGCACGAACGACTAGCTCACCAGAACGTAAAGTACGTTCGAAACATTTTGAGCAAGAACAATATCAAGTATGTGGATGATTGGCAAGATTATACATGTGAAGGCTGCATCTATGGCAAACAGCACAGGGTCTCACATCCAATCAACACGAAAGTATCCAAAGAACCTCTGGACTTAATCCATGTGGATCTTGGTGAAATGGAAGTTACGTCGATTGGAGGAGCCAAATATTTTCTGTTATTCAAGGATGACTTTTCACATTTTAGAACGGTCTATTTCTTGAAGTCAAAGAATGAAGCAGTCACAAAACTGGATATATTCATGAAGCTGGTGGAAAATCAGTTTGACAGGAAAGTCAAAGCTTTGAGATCAGACAACGGATTGGAAATCAAGAACAAAGAAACAAGGAAACTGCTTGAGGAACTTGGAGTTTTTCACACCTTTACTAATCCATATACGCCAGAACAGAATGGTAGAATCGAGAGGGAGATGAGAACCGTAGTGGAAGCTGCACGTTCAGCTATCCACGCAAATGATTTGAGTAAGACGCTTTGGGCAGAAGCTGTAAACTACGCAGTCTTTACGATCAACCAGACTGGAACGAGTTCAGTACCTGGCAAGAGTCCTGCTGAGCTTTGGTTTGGTCGTAAGATGAATGTGAGCAAGATGAGGATCTTCGGAAGTGAATGTTTTGTACTGAAGCCAAAAAGAAACAAACTAGACAAAAAGTCAGAGAAAGGAATATTCGTAGGATACGATGTAGATTCAACAGGATACAGAGTGTATATACCAAACAGTCGTCGAGTAATTAGTACGGATAATGTTACTTTTAATGAAGCCAAGATGAGAAGCCAGAAGCAGACAGAAGTTGAATCAAGTTTCAAGAAGGAAACAACAAATCAAGATGAAGAAGATGATAGAAAAGAGGAATCAGAAGAATCAGATCATGATGATGCGACCAGTAATGCAGAAGAAACACAAGAAGAACAGATTGAAGAGTCAAACGAAGATATTGATGAACAATCAACATCGTCTAGACAAGAAAAGAGAGTATTGAGAAATCGCAAGACACTGAAGAAACCTGCAAGGTTCTCTGATTATGTGATGAGTTACATCAGAGGAGATGAAAATGCAATGATTGGTGAAGTTCAGGACATACCAGTGGATGAGGCATTGAAAGACACAAACTGGTACAATGCAATGAAAGAAGAATATGACTCGCTGATCAGGATGAAGACTTGGGAACTTGTGAAGTGCCCACCGTATGCTAGACCACTCACCTGTCGCTGGGTTTTGAGAGAGAAGACGAATGGAAAATTCAAAGCTCGACTGGTGGCACGTGGATTTGAACAAGAGGAAGGAATTGATTATACTGATACCTTTAGTCCTGTGGCTCGTCACACATCAATTAGATTGCTGTTGAGTCATGCAGCAGCTGAGAAGATGAAAGTAGTGACCTTCGATGTTAAAACGGCATTTCTTCATGGTGACCTGGAGGAGGAGCTATATATGCATCAACCAAAAGGTTTTGAAGACGGATCTGAAAAAGTGTGCAGACTACGGAAAAGTCTGTATGGTCTGAAGCAAGCACCTAGAAAATGGAATGAAAAGATTTCCTCACACTTGGAGAAGATTGGATTCACTAGTACAGATGACGATCCTTGTATATATTATAATGAGAGCAGGACAATCATGATCTCATTATTTGTCGATGATGGTCTAGTTATAGGCAAGAGAGAAGACGCTATTTTCGAAGTCTTGAAGAAGATCAACGAACAATTTGAGATCATGTACGAGAAGAAGATCCAAGACAAGCTATCCTACCTTGGCATGGAATTGAAAATTGAACAGGATGGAATCTTCATAAGTCAGCCAAAGTACACCACAAAAATTCTAAAAAGATTTAATCTTGATCAGTGCAACACAGCTTCAACACCGATCGAAAAAGGGATGGTGACTGACGAAGAAAAACAGAAGAACGACAAACCAGTACCAGTGGGAACCCCCTACAGAGAGGCTCTCGGATCACTACTCTATCTGGCAACAATCTCAAGACCAGATATAAGCTACGCTGTAAATTATCTAAGTCGGTACAGCAACAGACCAATGAAAAGTCATTGGAAAATGATTAGAAGAGTGTTCATGTATCTGAAGAGTACTGTGGACTATGGCATCAAATTCGATGGAGGATCAAGACTAGTGGCCTACACAGACTCTGATCACGGAGGAGACAGAGAGTCAGGAAAGTCAACGAGTGGAGTACTACTCATGAGAGGAGGACCTGTAATTTGGTACTCCAAGAAGCAACCAGTGGTAGCAAATTCTACTGCTGAGGCCGAGTACAGAGCTGCTGTTTCTTCGATAGATGATGTCAGCTGGACAAGAAGAATCTGCACGGAATTGAAAATCCTGAAGACTGATGAACCAACTACCTTGTACGTTGATAATAAGTCAGCAATAACTATGCTGCATAACTCACATGAAGGCAAGACAACCAAGGGTAAAAAGCACATAGAAATTTCGAGAAAATTCATTCAACAGAATATAGGTAAGACTGTACTTCCTGAGCATGTTCAAACCAGAAGTCAGCTTGCAGATATTCTGACTAAACCACTTGCTAAAAGCTCATTTGTAAAACTTCGTAGAGCGATAATTAAGGAGGAGTGTTGAGGTTAATTGTCGCTCAACTATTAAATTATTCATTGTCTTGTTGGTAGACATGTAACGCGAAAATGTATCATTTTGTTTTGCTTTGTTATTTGCTGTAAGAACAACTTGAATTCTTTATTGTTATCTTTTATTTTAAGTTCAAGTAAAATATCAGACACAACATAGATAGACAAGAATTAAATGACGTGTTGAATATTTGTTATTTGTTATTTACCGACATAGACAACCAAAAGTTATTAATTTGCTCAATAAACTTCGTAAAATAAACAACCTGTGTCTTTGCTGTCCCAAAGTTTAATACCTTTATTATTATTATTATTATTGATGAAACTTTTTGTGGGATGATCAACAATAAGTGGTAAGCTACCAATAGAATTAATAAAACAAATTGATAAATTAGATAGTATTGCTTGTTTAACATAGAGTGGAGTAAATATATAGATGGATATATTATTTTTAATTGTGTCAAAGAATGTGGAATTGAATTAAAATGAGCCATGTGAGAGAACTTGATTGTGATGGAGGGAGAGCTAGAATTGTTGGAATGGGGATTACTTTTTAGTTCAACAATACCATGAAGTTATTACCTGACCTGTACATATTGATATTATTATATTTTAAAAAGATCCGAGCCTGCTAGAAATACCAATCAACGTTTTCTTTTTTTTTTAACTCTAGCTTAGTCTTAGTTATCTCTTTTGTTATTGATGACACTCGTTACCAAAATTAACATAAACTTGGTTATACTTTAAATCTATTGTGGTTTACCTTGTCTCACCTCGTCTTACCTCGTCTTACCTCATCTTACCTCGTCTCACCTCGTCTCACCTCGTCTCACCTCATCTTACCTCGTCCCAGCTGCCCTTAATGAGGTTCAGACGAGGGAGAGGAGTCTAGAGAAAGTAAGTGTGGAGGCAGAGCTATAAATAATTTAGAATAAAACACCACAATTTACCTGGTTGGACATCAAACCCAAACCTCTCAATCAGGGACAAAAATACGAGTCTGACGTCTTTGTCAGCATGCCCATTGTCATGATAGAACTGCATGGTTCTTACAGGTAAGCATGATTGGTGTCAGGTTATTGGGTTTCAAAATTCAAATAATGGTCCTGGTCAGTTCCATGAAACTAGTTTATAATCAAGTTAACCATATTATTTGATAGATAAAATACTGTAGTTTTATAGTTTATAAACACTTTAGCAAAAATAATGAGTTATAAAAGTGTAAATTACTATCAAACATAAGTCACATTATAAGCAAACCCTATTTGCATAAAAGCATTGCCTTTTATGGTAGTCAAAAATGGTATTTAAACGAGTTATAAGCCATTTAAATTGTGATAAAAGTTAACATTTAGACTAACTAGATAAGTCAGACGTGATTTAATAAAAATAAGTCAAATCTGGGGTGTCCAGAACAGTTTTTCCCGTACTCATCAACATTCTGTTACCGTTAAATGGCTAATCGTTGTTCTCTGAGAGGAAATAATATTTTTAGAAAGTTTAAAAGCTGTATGCAATAATAAATTTGCCCACAGATAATTAACTGATGTTTAAAAAAAAAGTACAACAATTTATTAGACCTATATTTAACGGTAACAGAATTACATCTAAAAGTAAAGAAATGACAGTCACTAGAGATCGAATAATATTAGTTTTATGTTCTATTAGGCTCAGTGATGAATGAAGTTTACATATTCATACATTTAAGTTATGTTTTATGGTTTTAAAAACAATGTTAATGAAATGTATGCATAGGTCTACCATACTTTAAAAAGAAATATTTTGGAAACAAACATTATTGTCGAGACTTGATTGGATCCATGGTATGTGACTAAGAAGAAGAAAGTTATGTTTGTTCACAGTGCAATACGTGTTCTGAAATATCCTTAAAGCATGAGTACCCTTTGGATAAAATATTGATGAAAACTGTTGTGAAATGGGAACAGTAGGAGAAAATGAACCAGAGAGTCACTCTTCAAGACATGGAAGGAACAGTGGAGCATTGTCTTGAAGGTCTCCAAAAGTAAAAACATAATTTTATAGCTCACACTATTATTAAACGCCAACAGTCTAAATTTTTTGAGGGAAAAAAAAGACAAGCTAGTAAAGAACACCTAGTTATTCAAGTGGAATTTTCAGAAAACTACACAAAATGAAATTCAAAGTTCACATTGGACCAAGTCACGAACTACCATTTTCACAGCTTATGTATGGAATGAGAAAAACACAGGATACCAATGTGTAATAGCTAGAACACAATAAATATAATGTTTATAGCTTTCCAGATAAGCTTGTGACCCATGTTATATCAGTTCTTCAGTGATGGTGCAGCAAGTCAATCTAAACAACAATCTTTGTTTGCCACCTTAAGATTTTATAAGGAAAACTATAATGCTACGTCCCATGGCAAAGATGTTGTTGATGGAATTGGAAGCACCTTAAAACATACAGTTTGGACAACATGTAAAGCTGGGAATCTGCTGTGCGTAGTGCTAATATGTTTGTAGACATTGTCCTAATATAACAATGATCCTTGTTCCTGCCCAAGATATAGAGATTCATCGAAATTAATCAGATGAAAGGTAGGATGACATATCTCCAGTTCAGGAGACCAAGAGCCTTCTTGCAGTAACTCCTGTTGCTCCATTTAATATCAAGTAGCAGCGTTATTCTTTGTCCCCAAGTTCCGAGATGAAGTTGCAATTCCTCTCATCAGAAATACAAATGTCTCAATCATATCTCTTCTTTGTTTCAAGGAGACTTTGGTTTCTTTTGCTGGAAAAAAGTGTCAACGATTCTTTGCAGGACGAGTAACACAAGTTGATGTTTGTAGTACAGCATGTTATGAAATGAGACGAAGTGATCAATGTGCAAACTTTTACTTTGTTCAGAGGACGACAAGAATTGGGTAGCAGCAAGCCAAGTCACCTAATATTGATAGCACACACCTATCTATGAAGCACAATTCTGTTACCACAAAAATGGTCATTTCGTTACTTATGAATTAAATCTTTTAAATAAGTAAATATTTACATTAAATTTAACTTCTAATACATCATTGTATACCTGATAAGTTTGTCTTAAGTGGTCTAAATTTGGTAGCTTCTACATGTGAGTGGTTGGGCTGAGTTTGTACTCTTTTCATGTTAAGTCAGATAATTGTGTTGGAACTATGTCATTCTGTTACCAACTAATAATTAATTAATAAATCATATCATAGTGCAAAAAAAAAATCAAAGTGATTAAAATAAAGTTTATGTTGTTTTGTAAAGAGTTTGATAGAAATTTGATTCATAAGAATTGTTGTTCTTATCAAATTTTCTTTAAAATATTACAAAATAATTAAACATTGTCATTGCGTTATTCGTGGAACTGCCCTCCTACTTCCTATGCTCATCTTCAATGAGCTGACACGATCTTACTAACCAAGGTACAATACATAACTACCCGAAATAACATGTTTTAATACCTGCCTAGGCTCTTAGCAAGCAGCCTCTACTAAACTATCCATACCCATCTTATGTCACTTAGCACGGTACACACACACACACACACC
The DNA here is from genome assembly GCA_902141385.1 of Timema californicum. Taxonomy (NCBI): domain Eukaryota; kingdom Metazoa; phylum Arthropoda; class Insecta; order Phasmatodea; family Timematidae; genus Timema; species Timema californicum. Next base: position 78,094 of record CABFOW010002385.1, read on the forward strand.
AAAAATTGGACAAACCCTCCTTAGATCAATATGAAGGTTTGAATACCATAGAGGAATAATGACACACTTATTTTAAGAGTTCTGGTTGGCTACTATAAGAACAACACCCACTAAGAGTATAACCTATTATAACTATGCAATCACGTAGATTATCCTTAAGGTCATTCAATCATCAACATTTACTGCACAGTTTTAACAAGTGTATATCCACAAGCAGTGCTGGATTTAAGGGGGTTGGGGGGGAGAAGGGCGATCGCTCTGCGGCCCCTATACATCCCCACAAGAAAGAAAACAATTTTAATCTTCTTTTGTAGGTATTATCTACAACTACCAATAATGTGGCGGCAGAAACTTAATTGTGTAGGGAGGACCAACTAAAAATAAAGTTTATTTATGAGCTTGCCTTAAACCCCCCCCACCTCTCTTGCCTCCCCAATAAAGTTTAAAAAACTAGATGTCTCTAAAAGCTATTTGGAGGGGCCCCCCTCCCCAATTATTGAAAATTAGATTAGTTTTATAAACTATTTGATAGAGTCTTCCCCAAAATTGTTTGTGAAATTTGGATGCTTCCAGAAGAAACTTGGAGGGGTCCTCCTTCAGCAAATTTGGAAGCCTTTAAAAGTTATTTGCAAAGTCTTTAAGCTTCATATGATTTTAAATGTATTTAGGGGGAGGCAAACTTATTTCAGAGGTAATTCTTTCTTGGGGGCACCGCCACCTGCTCCATGGCTCCACCTGGTACCACTCTGGTCACTGAATACAAGATTATCTCAAACAATCCTCAAGGTTGCAGTTCTAGTGGTGGACATGAAAGAAAACTACAAGACTCTTTCAAAGTAAATGTTGTTCTGTGAGATCCTCAATAAACAACATTTCCCAATGTTAAAATACTTGAAGAATATATTTAGCACTTGTGGAGTCAAACTGTGTATGGAAAGGTCCTTTTCAAGAATGAACCTTACCTTGGTCAGTCTGGGAAGTGACTCTCTTCATGATTACATCTGCATCGTATACGGCGTCACTCTTGCACTAGACTAGACTGCCAATGAAATCTTGGTCGAATGTAGACCCTCACCAGCTTCATACATTTGGGTAAACTTCCTCATCCTAAACTCATTAGAGTAGTTAGTTGTATGCATATAATTCGAACAGGTAGTAAGACACAGTTAGCCCCCCCATATCCCCCACTGTACGCCGCCCCGAGGTCTCCCATATGTAGATTTTCCACTCATTATAAGCTAGGCCTATATAAATAGTGATCCAATGATTTCAAATCATTACATTCACAAGTTACAAGGGGTCAAACTTGTTATTTTACATGTTTTGTGTACAAATGTTATGGTATGGGTCTTAAATCCAGGCTAATATAACTAAACAATAGACATTCATATGAGGAATAGGAAATGAAATACAGTCCACTTTGCATTATCGACAGCAGGACAGGGCTACCGATAGTTGTAATCCTTAGGGGAGAGATAATAGCATGTGGGCACAAAGTTTATGAAAGGGAAGGGTTGTACCTTCTTAATTATCTGGACTAGGAAGATGACAAGCTGATACGAACATACATAGAGACAAGGAAAAAGGAACCAGAAGACTAATACAGACTCTTTAAGTGATGTGTTCATTTTGAGTATACTGTACATTGATTTAAAATGTTTTTATTATCTTATTATATAATGATATGTTCATAAACAGGTGAGTGCTAGTTTGGATCAAACAATCTCTTGTTTTAATAAAGATGCAAATTATCTGCAGCACTCGTTCCCTCTATTTCTGTGGATAATCATGAGTTAACTGTATTTATAATATCAATAATATACTCAGTTGAATAGCAGTATATTACCTCATTGTGTGCTTCACTTGGTTGAATAGCAGTATATTACCTCATTGTGTGCTTCACTTGGTTGAATAGCAGTGTATTACCTCATTGTGTGCTTCACT